>APFE031137122.1:0-24031 GCA_000404065.3 Pinus taeda | reverse complement strand
CCATGGTATTAGTCGATGGTATGAGGGAACCATGGTAATGATCCATGGTATTGTATGTATGAGGCCTATATAGAGGCTAGAAACTCCACGTCAAGAAATATAGTCAAGGAATAGTGTCAAGGATTATTATATGAACATGCATATGACTTGTGGAGTGTTCTCCTTCGTTAAGGAGTGAATGTATGGTGTTGCCCTACCTTAAGGGTTTGATAATAAATAAGCATTTCTATCTATTTCAATCTTGTTATTCTTGGGTTTATTTGTATTCTCATATCTTCTTGGGTTAGATCTATAACAAGTGGTATTGGAGCTATAACAAGTGGTATCAGATCTATAATATTTCTAGATTAGATCTATAACACATACTGATTCTATGTATATATACACCATGTATAATTTTTCATTATTTAAATTATATTTTTTAATACATAAATCAATTGAATGCATTGAAAATCCACTTAAATACTTGGATTGTGTAGAGTACTTAAGGTATGCTTGTGAATTGAACAAATCTATGTCATATTTCATACAAAAATGACTAAAAAATATACTTTAAAAAGGACTAAAATTTAGAATAGTAAGAAATACTTGAAATATTTTAAGTAACACAAGTGTCCAAGTTGAGGCTGGATGGAATCACATTGCCCTCATATTGAGCTACACATGGCACTCATATTGGATTGTAGACTACACCTTTTAGCATAATTATGTGGTAAAATGAATATCTATTGTATACACAACTCAGGGTGCAGTGATATATGTAATTTAATTCGAATTATTAATTACCATATATTATATATCCATTTATATATAACACCCTTGTTAGTTTATTAGTCCCTGCCTTGCTAGGGACTATAAAACTTGTCTTGTTGTCAAATTCCATTGAATTTCAATTATTTTGTAGATTTTTTGTAAATTTAACCAAAGTTTTTGAGAAAATGTTGAATATTAATATTTTTGCATAAATTCAAAAAATATGTTTCTAATTTTCCATTGTCTGAACGAGCTTTGATGTGACATAATTCCCTTGGTGGAGAGCATTTTATTTTTGGTATTTTTCAATGCTTGACAAATAATTTTAATAAAAAGGCTAATTTTGTGAGAGGCCATTTTGATGGTAAGTTCTTTAACATTAAAATTAACATTGTTATGCCTAACATTACAACTTGTTTGTCCAATGATGTCAGGCTTCTAGGTCCCTTACATAAGTGACGGGGTGGGCAGGTGATGAGCCCCAGAAATGGGTAATTATATGGGCTCATTTAGCCTCCTAATTCGACTTAATCCACCATTATCATTAGTTTATTGCATGTTTTTTATTATATTTATGCTAATAGAGTGAATTGGGTTATTCACTATGCCAAAAAGTCTAATGTGTGCTTTATGCAGATTTTTGGTCAATTTTGAGACAAAATCAAAGGTTTAATGAGCACCTGGCAGCCAAATTCGTGGAAGAACAAGGGAGAGGATTTGTAGGAAGGTGTCCCCTTCATTTATGAGCCCTTACCTCGTATTCTCCATCAAAAACTCAGAGCACAAGGGGTAGCCAAGCAAGTCAAGTAGGACTTCTATTAACTACAAGTTTTGGCAGCCGAGTTCCTAAAGTTTAGGAGGACTGTTGCGGTCCTCAATTTGTATAAATAAGAAGGCTTAGGGCCTCATTTCAGTTAGTTAGATGTTAGTTAGATTGTAGTTATATTTTAGTCAGTAGGTTAGTCATTTTGTTAGTATATTTTCACACTTTAGTGCAACTCTGTATCAATATATTTTTGAGCTTTTTCTTGTAGACAATTTTTGGGATGTAACTAGCTCTGTATCACCACATTTTTGAGCTTTTTCTTGTAGACAGTTTTTGGGATGTAACTATTATTTTTTTTTATCAATAAAGATGAATCTAGCTTTGCACCAGATCTAATCTTTCTTAGGAGGTTGTAGCTCTTGGGGTTGGGCCCAACCAAAGTGCTAGTACCTCCTTTGTGTACTTTTATGTGTCTTTTTGCATTCATAGAATAATTTATGCTATTTAGGTTAAAAACTTGCTTTGTTTCTTAGGTTGTTTTTTATGATTAAAGTAGATTTTCATTCTTAAGGTTGATTAGATAGTTTGATAAAGGAAAAGACCTACAAAAAGGCCATCAAGAAACCCTTGATCTCATCTCCCCCTCCTTGGGACCATGAGCTGAGACCAAGGCATACTTGCTACCACAAAAACACTGTTTTTTCCTTTTCATGCAATTGCTAGTGTTAGATTTTTAGTTAGGAAAGTTGATACCAATTATGATTACATGCTTAGATCTATTCTTGCTTGGTTTTCATAGTTGTCTTACATGATTTTCTGCCAATAAACTTCTGTCCATCATGATTTCTGGTATTTAGGTCAAATTAGGTCAAAATAGCTAGACCTTTGGTTTTCCTAGTCTTCGTTTGATCAGTTTTGGAAAATAACATGCAGAACACCTGTGGTACCTCCCTACCTACCCTTCCTCCATCAATACAACCTACTCCATCCCATAACTCATATTCTTTCCCTTTATTTACCACATTTTCTCACTTTGCCCTAATTTCTACATTCTTGTGCATCATTGCTTCTTCCATCCTCGAACAAATCCAATCAACTTAATTACTCCTTAGCCTAATTCACCAAGTCATAGGCCCCTTGACATCCTCATCCAACCTCCATTTCCACTTTTCCATCGTTTTTCCACCAACCCTCCAAAATCCTCTTTCGAAACATCCTGTAGAACCCCTGCAGACTTCCTGTAGAAGATCACGTGAGCCGTTTTTCGAGATCTGATCACTGTAAAACTCTCTGGAAGGGTGTTAGGGACCCCTTAGGCCCTCTTTTCACCTTTCCAACCTCCTACAATCACTTACCCCATTTCCTTTCACCAATCAACCTCTACACAGTCAAAAACAGTTAAAACACGTGCATAATAATTCTACAAGATTACTCAAAAATACAAAATGATGTTCCTTTTCACATTTCACTTCAGAAGTAGCTTAGTCACATGCACTTTACCTTTCCAAGAGTCAATCACATCTATTTCTGTAGATTTCATCCATTTTCTTGCACCAGTAGGGCTTGTCGGTAAAACTAGGGTCTGCTAAGGTTTGCATTTCCTTTCAGCTTTCCGCTTCTTCCTGCAAGTAGATTAGCCTCTGTTGAGTTAGCTTTCATCCATCATAGTTAAAAGCTTTTTCTAAGAGCTCATAAAAGTTGGCTTAAGCTCCTAGTGGACTTGCACCAGTTGATCAAGTGACAGCCTATGGCAAGAGCTAGTACTTATGCATATAGCACCGTCGCTTCCATGTTTGTTACGAACTACCGGGTTGATAAAAGTAAAGAAGGGAGTCCCAGGAGTTGCAACATGATTGCTATAATACTGGAGCCCACCATATTTTTGGTGCCATTTCCGGGGAAGTGTCAGAGTATTTGTGATTGCTACGTTTCTTCTATTTTCTACTGTAACCTTCTGCTACGTAGTTTATTTCAGCAAGATTAGAGTAGTTGTTTCATTTCTATTCTACAAGTTCATTTCCACAAAAGTAGATTAAACATTTCCTACTCTCATTTCATTTCAACAAGCATAGATTAGATATTTCCTGCTTTCATAGATTAGCATTTCAATTCCACAATTTCAATTCTGCAAGCATAGATTAGCATTTCAATTCCATAATTTCAATTCTGCAAGCGTAGATTAGCATTTCGATTCCGCAATTTCAATTCTACAAGCATAGATTAGCATTTCAATTCTGCAATTTCAATTATGCAAGAGTAGCTTAGCATTTCATTTCTGCAATTTCATTTCAGCAACATAGAGTAGTTATTTCCTGCTTTCATTTCAATTCTGCATTTTCATTTCAGCAAGATAGATTTTAGTTAGTTGCAGTTCAATCTATTTTAGTTTTGTAGGTATAAGTAGAAAAAGAACAAAAATCAACCAAAAATATTTCCTTTCATGACTTGTAGGAGTAGAGATAAGTCAGAAAAATGTTTGCACAACACCCTCACTGCTTCACACAACCAACCTTCTCTCTTCTTCGATGGCTGCAATCAAGAAACACCCTTAGGTAACATCTAGACATATTTGAAGAACATATAGGGGAAGAAGAAGAAGAAAACATTCCTTTGGAGCCCATGGCTGAAAACAGAAATGTTGGAAGCAGTATCTTATCTTCCAACTCATCCCTTTATGTTGGAAAAGGTCAATGTGAAAATATGCTAGAAGATTTCAAGAGAGAAATGAGGCAATTTCTTTCCATGCAAATGGATACCTTACGGATCCAAAGGAAGCAAGAGGAGGCCGAGAGGGCTTTGGCCATCTTTTGTCCTAGGTGCACTAGAAAGCATCCTAGCACTGAATGTCCATTGCACTCCATAGAAGTGTGTTTTGTCTGTGAAAAAGACCATCCTATGAATCAGTTCCCTTCCTTGCCTGGACTTAAAGCTGCATATTAGAGGGCCAAAGGCGCCATTTAACCACTCTATTTCATGAACCAAAGGAGGCCACATGGACCCTGACCTTACCAGCAGGGAATGCAAGGGACATCCCAGACTTATTACAACCATTATCAAGCCACTTCCATGCCTTCTTGGGGTCCCCCTGCTCATCCTTCCTGATCCACACCCCCTTCTTGGTCATATCCATCTTAATATCATGCTCAACCAGCTACTCATCCATTTCACCCCTATGCTCAACCACAGCCTCAGTGTAATGCACTTCATCAGGGGTGGAGGCCCTAATACAACTCTCCTCCCGCTCCTTTGCCTCCACCACCTGCTCAACCGTAACCATCGCCTCCTGCTCCACCAAGGCAGCCCCAAATGCCTACTTAACTGAACTCGAACCTAAATAACATGCAGGCTCAACAAGTATATAGTGGGAAACCACTTGCCCAACCATAACCCCATCCACATCCATCTCAAATATACACCCCCACTCAACTACCCATACCACCATTTCCAAACCCGCACATTGGAGTAGCTCAACCCAATTGCAATGCTGAGGCACAACATTTCCAAACAACTCCTTTTGAGCTCAATGATATTCACCATAGCTCACGAAGAGTATTACAAGAAAGAGATTATATTGACAACATTGAAGGACCACATCCAACAAAAGAAGATTCAAAAGAGGAGATAAAAGAACCATGGGATGCATTTGATGAAGCGAAGACATCAGAATCAGACATCGAGAGAGATCCCTCATGGTTACCATCAAATCCTCCATGTATTCAGGAGAAAAATCAACAAAAAGAGGAAGATGAGAAGGTCATGGTAGAAGGTGATGTTAACACCCAGGTTGTTCTCTTTGACTCCTAAGAGAATACGGCCGGGGTAACCACTAACCAATCTTTGGGCTACAGCTTCTAGCCCAGTTGTAACCAGAGAGGGCTCTCTCTATTAGGTTTGTCACTGCTTTTAGTGAAGTTATTAGGTTAGTTATGAAGTGAGTTTTTGGTTGTTTTTGTGTTTGGTTGGGAGGATGCTTCTGATAGCTTGTAATGTCTTGTTTTCAGGTGAAACTAATCCATTGGGCAATGGGGTCTTAGACTATTGTTCCCTTGAGGTATTGACTGAAGGGTGGAGGTAAATGCAAGGCCTGTATGTATCCTATGAAACAAAATATAAAGATTGAGAACATAATGGAAGCAGCTTAGCAAAAAGCAATGAAGAATTTTTTACTTAAGCTGACAAGTGTGAAAGAGGTCTGTTATCTGGGAGCAATTTCTTGAATTCCTGAAATAACATGCTCTAGTGAAGATACAGTATTAAAGGCAACACTGATGAATTACTCTTTGAATACCATAATTGAAGAAAACACATAAAAACGACTAGGATTGAACTCAGGGTAATCAAAGATTAAATCCTGGGTTATTCTTTTTCCTGGCTATTCAGAGACTGAATATACGTGGGAAACATGAGAGATACAAGAACTATAGCAAATATAACTGCAACAGAAAGGAATAAGGAAACTTATTGAGCCATGGAATACACGGGAATCCTGCAACTTTGAGCCACACACCAGCAAGTTATCATGAGAGACAATATTTGAAGAAATCCCATTGTTCTTTGTATTAGCTGTCTGAATCTTTACAATATGAGAATAACAGAAGAGAGAACGAGAGCTTCTTTTCATCCGGAGTCCAACCCCTCTAATCAAACGCGTGGGGGAATATATAGATGTTTCATACAGAAATATCTCAGGTATTGAGTCATCTGAGAGGAAAATATCTCTTTCACTCGTACAAGGAGAGTAGATGAGAAGTAATTGCAAATATAAATGACTCTTAAAAAGCCTTTAACTCCTGTCAGGATAGATTTTGACCTTTGGGCATTGCGGAGTCAGTTGTGCGGCTTTATCATAAATGTAGAATGAAGTGCTCTGCCACTCTGATTTTTTGTATCTTCTTGGCCCTGCCACCTGTACCTGCTGATGCTGCTGCTGATGTTGAGTACCTGTGCTAAGTTGGCTCAGCGTCTTCATATTTGCTGTTATGGCTTTTGCCCTCCTGTATATGTAATATAAACCTTTCACCAAAAGATTTATTCTTCTCAACTTTGATTTAAAAGTAACTTTATCAAATCCTGCCATGTATCTGGAGGAGGAAGCTGATGCCTCAAAATTGACCCTAAGGTCTCATCAGCCTCTGTGTACTTGTAGAAATGGGGGGGCTCATCAAACAGATGTGTTACTTCATTTCTAATAAAAAACAAATTATCTAACTTTTCAAAAAGAATTTTTCCTGTTACTGGGCCTACTGAAGATGTCCCAGGTGTCTCAGCAATCTGAATTGCTGCAAAAGCGCTTACCCTCTTGATGTATTTTTCATGAGAGAGTAATTTTCCTGATTCTAGCAAGTTGGGGAGCCCTTTGTCCTGCAGGGCTGAGAACCTATTCTGAAATTTGTTTATATCTGCCTGCATATCTTGAATTCTCCTGTCTAGAGTCTGGATAAAATTTTTCATTGTTGTGGCTCTTTTGATCAGAGAAATGGTTTCTGTTCTATTACCAATTCCCATTTTAACCAGTTGGGAACTTGTCCTGTAGTTGAGAACTTCAATCATTCTGGGGGCAAGGTCTGCCATGCTACCTAGGGAGTTTCTTGCTCTGTGTAATTCTTTCCTTGCCCTTCCAATGAGTCCCACTTGCTCATATATGGCATCAATGTACTCCCATTGGTTGGTTATTGACTATCCAATGGCAATCCAGATTACTTGTTTAAGCTCTGCTGTAACCTTCTCAAAATTGAGTTCTTTTTCTAGCTCTGCAATTGTTTTCTTCAGAGCTTTTACTTCTCTCTCCCTCTCAGCCACATTTTGCTTAGACTTATCATATTTTTCATTTATCTTTGCTAAGCTTTCCTTGGCTTGATTGAGTTCTGACATTTGGGATTCAAGCACCTGGATTTCTTGCCTTAGTTTCTGCATGTCCAGGCTCTCGGCCTGCTCTGTTGTTGGTGCTGTAGTGGCTGGTGCTGTGGTGCTTGGAGCATCTTGCTGTGCCTGCTGTTTAGGAGGGGTAGTATCTTGAGGGGGCTCCTCAAGGTCTATTGACTCTGTGGGTGGCTTTGAAGATTGCCCTGTCTCCCTCCTTTGTAATGCTGCTTCTAAAGTTGTCTCAGTGTCTTGGAGCTTTTCCTGTGTTTCCACCAGTTCTTTATATAATGTCATTAATAATGCAGTGACATCCTTTTCTTGCCTCTGCTGGGCAACATCATCTGTTTGTGGATGTAGAGTTGGGGGGATCTTCATTTTCTTCTTGATTGTAGCTATATCTGCATCCCTTAGTTTAAGGACCTGCTATATTGCCTTAACGTCATTGGGATCATGCCCAAACTCTATAATTATCTCCTCCAATGCCTTGATTCTATTGTCTTTAGCTTGAGAGGATGCCCTCTCCAACTCAAGCTGTGCTGCAGTGTTGTTTAAGCTGTTTTGCAGCCTATAATTTATCAAGGTCTTATCTGCCAGAGTGGCATAGACCATCTCACCCGTCTGCTTGTGGAGCTCGATCTGGTCAATGGGGTGGATGTCCTTTGAAAGGACTTCTAAGTTTGTCCTTATATAATCTGCAGCTGTTTGAGGTTGCTGCACTGTAGGGGCAAAATGGCTCATAGTCATTTTGCACATCAAAGGCAGCCATTAGCCTTTGTTGGTTTGCAGGGGCCATATTTAACAAATGATTATAGAGCCGAATTTTTATTGGCTCACTCCTCCTTTTGGCCTCTTTAAATTGCTCCTTTATGCCTGCAGCTGCATTCTGCTGTTGTCCTGAGGAGCTGACCTCCCCAAGTGTTGCCTTGTCCTGCTCTTGATGCAATGAGCTGGCAGAAGTCTCCAGGCTGTGTATTTCTTCTTCTGAAAAAGGATTGAGCCTTTGCCTTTTATCTGATGTTTCTGTGAGGGGTGTTTCCCTCTCCCTCTTTCTGCTAGTGTCCTCCTTTTGAGGAGTTTGGAGGACAGAGGAATCTACCCTAGAATCCTGTCTAGGAGGCGTCATATTGGTTACTCTTTCTTGAGTGGCTGCCTGGCCTTCTGCTCTTTGTTTTTCTTGAACCTGATGATCAGTTTCTTGCTGTTGTTGCTGTTGTTTCCCTTGCTGGCCCTGTTGATCCTCAGCTTCCTCCATTTCTTTGTCTTTTCCCTTATCCTGTACTGAAGTTTGTGCTGCCCCTTGTTGTGATGCAGAAGAGGAAGCAGGTGCTGTTGTGTGAGGATTTGGTAGAGAAGGCACCTGAGAAGGACATTCCAAGTTAGCCATTTTCAACAAATGTCTTCTAGCCCTCTCAACTAGCTCTTCCTGAGATACAGGCTCTACTAAGGTGTTTTTCTTCCATTTTGGTTGGTTGGCATGTCTTGATATATGGAGCTTGCTCTCATGCTCATAGCTAGAGAGTTTGTATTTCAATCTTCTCAAAGATATAAAGCCATTTGGGTCATAGGGCTTCCAAAGGAAACTGAGTGTTAGGCCAAGGCCTTCTAGCATCCTATCTGCCTCCTTCCATCCTTCTCTTTTGTTTAAAACAAAATGACCAAGCTGGTTCTTAACTTTTAATTGTGCCTTCTTGCCTTTCCCTACAAAATGGATCTGATCGGCATTGCCAAATTGTATGAAATACTCTAGGGCAAAGAGCCTCATGGACACAAATCTGGGTAACCTGAATGGGCGCAGCTCACACCCATATATCCTAATCACAGTGTGATGCTGGTAAAAATACCAGTCTCCTATGCTGTAGGCAGTGGACAACTGTAGAATTCTCTGCATTTCATCAGAGAGTCTTGGAGGAGGTTCTGTCATGAGCAAAGATAAGGCTGGATGAATGAACAAATCTATGAACTCACAATATGTATAAGGCGAATATGCACGCACATGGAAAACTGAGCTCCAATACACCACTGATCTTGGGTTTCCTGCTGCATCAGTTCTCTTGATTTCAAAGGAGAACTTTTCATGTTGGTGATAAAGAATAAGATGATAAATATATGAAGTATATCTAAACACCCTCTCCCTGGATAAGTGCAAGAATTGCTCATGTATCTTGTCAGAAATATATGTGGCATAGTCATAGCAGATGGGGGCCTTACCAGGGGTGAACATTGTCATCATGACTAACACAGTTTCCTCTATAAACTCCATTGATTTATAACCCAGTACTGAGCTTACCATATGGGCCAGGTCCAGTCCAAGTTGATTTAGGTATCCATCAAAGATGGGAGGATGCAGCACTGTATCTGACTTGCTAATAAACAGCTGATTCAATTTCAGGATCTCTACCTCTGTGAGTACTTTGGTCCCTTGGTTGATCAAGTCCAGTAGGGATAAAGGAACCAGTTTCCTTTGGGTTTTAAATTGAACCATGTCCCTGATGGCCTGAGGGGTGGTATAAAATATAATTTCGCCTTGGGGATTCATTACAGCCCTCTGCATCGGATCATAACAACTAGCACACAGGTAGATGAGGTCAGGAAACTGTGTGACTTGGGGCATTTTAAAAGTTGGGAGGGAAGACTCCCAAATACTTAGAATGTCTGTCCCATCTCTGTGCCTAGCCCTGAGCTCATTCAGCAGGTGAATATGAAATGTACATCTGGATCTGCAGTCTTCCGAGATCTGGTAATCTAGGTCTGCCAAATCCTGCCAGTCTAGCTCTCTCTGAGGAGCATTTAGGGGAGTGACATTAAGGACTGCAGGGGTTTCCATGTCTGACCCAAGTATTTCTTGAGGTGCCGGGTCTGCTACTTGAAATAGCGAAATTGAGGGAGACTGAAATTAACAGGGTTGGTGCATAGTCAAGGATAACAATGCTAGGCTTTCTGGGAAGGCCTTTCTGCAGTGGGACAGACCTCCCTTGACAGTTTGGGAGTAATGCAGGAAGTCCACGATTGCGTGAACAGGGCAGGGTTTTTAGCAGAAATTGCAGTCTAAATGAGGTCTCCGCCGCTGTGTTTCAACTCTAAACGGTCGAATAAGGGTAGGATACATTTGGTTTCTTGGTGGAATTTCAATCTTATGGCTTCTTGTGGTGGATTTTACAAGAACTTTAAGAAAAAACCAGTTCGAAGGAGGGCGAAGACTCAAATACCTGTTAAACAATGGCTTGGACTGAAGAAATAGCTGGGTTTGCGCGCTAGACTCTTTGAAAATGGTCACGGGCTGGCTGGTAGAATGGTCGTCGTGAATTGCATGCAGACAGCGGAGCAGTGTTTTTCTGAGAAAAGTGACAAATTTGGCGAAAAACAGCGAAAATATGGCTTTTTAGTTTTATTGGCGCGCTTTTTGGATGACGTCAGCATGACGTCAGCATGAGGGACCGGGTTGGATGACGTCAGCAGGACGTCATCGGGTGACGTGGCGGCCAATGACCGGTCCACGGGGGCGATGAGGTGGCGTCCACGTGGGCGAATGAGGGACGAGGTGGGCAGACGTGGTGGTGACGTGCGCGATAGCGGGACGGGGACGTGGACGGGACAGGTGTCACCATATCGGGACCCTTCCTGTACGGCGAAGAAACTGTCAGACGGGCTCCGATGGAACTTGGGCGCGCCATCTATCCCTGCGTGACGTAAGCGTCTGACAGATATCGGAAGGTATCTGTCAGACGTGTAGGGTCCTCCGATATTGATGTGAGCCATCGATCTGGAGGCGAACGATCCAACGGCTGTCGAGCGATCAACTTGCACGGGCTCTTAACACCTGCCTTTATTAACTTTCGGACGTCGGGATTTCCCGAAAACACTGTGTGCCGTAGATTTGGGACAGGTGCCATCTGACGGTCATCGGACGGGTGATCTGCAAGGGAGATAGCGGCCAGCGGGCGGGTTTTTAAAAAACAATATTTCTCGGCAATTAGTGACCGGCGGGCCCCTCCATATGCCAAAACTTTTCGGGGTTTTTATGATTTTCTTTACAAAAGTAATTTAGTCCCCCAACCTTAGAAAAACATGAAATTTGCGGGTTTTATGCAAGGTTTGGGTATAAATCTTTATCAAGGCAGAAACTATAGGGAAAGGGGTCCAATGGTTTTTATACAACGTGAAAGGGTAAACTGGCTCCCGACCTTAGGATAAGGCGGGGGAAGGATATTTTCATAATGTTTTCCGCCCTTGGGTGGTTTTTAGGGGATTAAAAGGTTTTTCAAGGGTCTTTAAGGGCAGAAATGGAGCAATTGGGTAGGAAAATGGATTGAGAAGGAGAAAAAGGTGGAACATGGGTTCTTGACCTTAACCGGGTGTTAATTCAATTCCCAGGGAGTGAACATTATGGCTATAGTGCCAAGGAGGGGATATTTATACATTGTGGGGTTTATACACCATGGTGTTTATAATAATAGGGGTAGTGGAGTATAGGGAGCTAAAATAGTAGAGTTAGTTGTTAACATGGAGGGAACATATGAATGAGGGCTAGTTCAACCCAGTTTTCTTTTGAAAATAACTTGAAATCAAGAGTAAATCAAAATGAAAAGATTTTTGCACAAGAAATGTGGCTTTTAAAGCCATAAGAATATAACAAAGATATAAACTTTTGTGCTCTGTACATCTTAGGAGAGGGTGTTAGCAATGAGTGATATACAAATGAAAACAAGGGAGTTAGTCATGCTCCAGTGTGTTGCTTTTCCTGTAGGTGTTTCATCACCTTGGTCTTGAAAGAGACAGCACTTCTGCAACCCCATCTACCTACCCAACTAGTTCTCCTAACATTTTTTGTTCCTTCTTGGAGGGTGCACTTGGACTTGCAAACCCTTTGTGTGCCTTTTTCTTTTCATTGGCTTTTTGCTTTCATTTCCTATCTAATACTACCCTTATTCCTTCCAAGGTCCCAGATTAAGCAGTTGGGAACCTTAGCTTCTCTACCTAGCTACTGATTTGCCAAGATTAAACAGTTTGGACAGATTTCATTCTCTATTCTACAACATAAATTGAAAACATAGCATGATCCAGATTAGGCTGTTGGGTCATCCATAAACTTTTGTGAAAATGCAAGCCTATATACACCTTCTTTTCTTGTAAATATGAAACCTTTGTGGCAGCAAAATGGATCATATTTGGCACTTATACTTGCCAATCATGAAATATGAAACCTATTGGTATAGGTATCCAACAGGTGACATGAAGAATGATCCAGATCCGCAAAAGATCCAAGGATATCAAAGCTATATTAAGATATGGTTTCAGACGGTCACTAAGTTGCAGCAATATTCTCTTCCTCAGTTATGTTTGATCCCTTCAAAGTAAAATCATTTGGTCTCTGAAATCGAATAGCTATCAAAGCATGCATTTCAAGCCTCCACATCATTTTGTCTCTAAAATTGTTGTGCAAATGGCTCCATTGAAAGTATTCTTATACTTGAAAATGATTTTGTTTTTGAAGTAGGGTAGGGTAGAGAAAAAAAGAAAAAAAAGAAAAATAAAAAATGAAAAACAAGAGGAAAATAAAAATCTAAGGTGAAAACCTCCTCGGAGGCATCTCAGATTGGCTCATTGATTGAAAACCTTCTTAAGGCGGTCAATGGGTTGGAAAGAAGAGAAAAGAAAAAGAGAATAAGATCCTTGGGTGAAAATCTCCCTTGGAGGCACCCAGGGCAGGCAATTAGGGTGAAACCTCCATGAGGTGCTCTAGTTGTTTTCAAAAAAAAAAAAAAAGAAAAGAGAAAAAGAAAAAAATAAACCTAATTTCTGTTGAATAATTGTAGGTTGCAGAAAGGACATTGCAGGTTAGGAGGATCGCACAAAACAAGGACAGAGGTCAGCACCAGGCTGCTAGCATCCCTCACCATCCATTCCTCCATGGCCACTACCTTTTCCTAAGATTTGGTCTCATTCGAACTAGGATTTCACCTTCTACAAGAAGTTCTGTGTCTTCTAGAGGAAGTTCCTATAGAACCTGCAAACAAGCCAAAATCGATCGCAGAAGAGGACCCGAAGGTTGAGAATTTGTCTATGAGGCCTATAAACATCCCTATTTCCATTCCTCACCCTTCTCCATCATTTTTTCCACCTCATTGTGCTTCTTTTCTGAAAACTGTGTTTTCTACAGGAAGTTCTTGTAGAAATTACAGAAAGCTAGAAATGGATTTTAAAAAGCAATTTGGTGAACATGGAAGCTTCATAAAGGGTTCATAAATCCTCATACAATCTTCAAACCTTTCTCCCATCAATTCGAAGTCTGCATTGTAGCCCAAGCTCATTTTTTCCTTACTGTGCAAAAACTGCGGAATTCTCTAATACAAAAATACATAGAGCAGAAATTTGTTTTTTCCCTAACTTGAGAACTGTGCATCCATTTAAAAAATTGTTACATTGGGAGTTGTATAGGGATGATGGCAACATGCCCAAGCAATTTCAGTCAATTCAAGTGCACGGTTTCCAAGAAATCAGTTTCCATCACCTTCAACCATTTTTGCATTTTCTCCATATCCATGAATCCATTTCAAAACATGTTTCATGGGGAGATGCATATGAGTGATAATAATGTGCCCAAGCAATTTCCAATTCCAGTGCACAGTTTCCAAGAAATTAACCTCTGTCACTTTCAGCCATTTTCAGTTTTTCTTGAAATTTGTTCATCCATTGACCACAATTTTGCTATGGGAGGTGCATAACGATTATAGAAACATGCTCAAAAATTTCAGGTCAATCCGATCTATCGTTTGGGAGCTATGGAAAAAACAAGTTGTTGTCTTGTAAAATTCAGCATCAGCAACATGAGGGTGCAAATCTGAACGTTGAAACAGACTCAGGCAGCTTAGATCTAGCCAAAGGATACCTGCACAAGAAAAATAGCCATGTATCAGCAACTAGACCAGCATGCATCCACAGAAACAAAGGCATGAAGCAGAAGGAAAGGCCACAACACCTCACAACAAATGCATTCAACTTCCAGGTACGTGACTAAACCTGTTTCTCTGTTTCATGAATGTAATTTAAGAGCTGCATGGACAGTGAAATGGTTGTGATTAAACAAGATTGATGGCCAGTTAATTGGCCACCCTCATCCAGTTCAAACAATGCTCAGTGGGTGCAATCAGCACGTGTGCTCAGCCATCTCGGGAAGAAAACTAAAAATAGGTAGTGGTGGCTGTTTAAAGTCCAACATAATTGATGGAAGTGATTACGGGCAAGCAGCATACAGTTTCATAACAACACTACAGCCTGCATGGGCCCAATGCACATCCAGCCACCTCATCTCCTCACCATGCATCATGCTAACAGTTAAAAGACAGATCAATTAACGCATTCACCACCCTTTGTCATTTTGCATTCACAACGTTCCCAACTGGAGTACGCGTCCACCACTTCCAGAGCAGCTAACCAGTGGTCCTCTACCAAATTTCTGCATGTTTTTTTTGAAAATCTCCCACCTATCGGGCTCTACAGGAAGCACAACTTCATTCTACAGGAGCTAGGTGACTTTTACAGGAAGGCTTCTACAGGAAAGGCAGAAAACAACCCTGCAGAAAGAAAATCCAGGATTTTCATCGAATTTCAAGCTCAAAACAAGGAAGGATTGGGAAAACTTCTTTGCGCATGATTTGTTTGTGCAAAGTGGTGAATTGAACATGACATGAGATTTAAAAACGAGAGTAAAATTTTGCCTGTGCATTGAGAAAAAAGTGAAAGTTTTCCTGCATATTTCACTAAGTTTACCCAGTTTTTTTCTCTGCATCCGAAATCTCCTCATCATTTTTAATTTTCCTATAAATAAGATACATGCAGTAGTAGAGGCAAACCTGTGTGTGTGAAAAAACCTGAATTTACATATCTATCAATGTGATGAAAAAGAACCTGTGTACAGTTTCATCCTACAAGAACACTATCTACAGGAAGGGTAGAGAGCAGTTCTACAGCCAGAAAATTTGATATTTTTTTCAAATTTCGAGCTTGAAAAGAGGTAGGCTCGGGAAACTGCTTTGCATATAATATATTTATAAGGTGGAGGATTAAAAACACCATATTGGGTTGCAAGAAAGGAAAGTGAAGCTTAAAAGTTTGCCTATATTTTTTTTCCTTCTCTGAGTTCTACACAGTCTCTCCGTTTTTCTGCTCTACATCCAAAATATGCCTTTTTATTTCTCACATTCTTTTGAAAAAAGGGATGTAACCATAGAAGCCAACCTATGAAAAACCAAATTTGCAAGAATGCCCACTCTCTGAAGAAAAAACACTGTGTTATAAATATTCTCTGTTCTGTCAAAAGTATTGATTTTTCTCAAAAACCTAGAAGAAAATTCAAGTTGGAAATAGTTTGAAGAAAAATTGCAGATTAATGTTGTGAAAATGAAGAACATGAGAAATTCCTGATTCCAGAAAGACAAACCTCAGCCATTTCTCTATTTCCAGTTTTGAAAGTTTGTTTCCTCCCTCCTCACCTGAACATTTCCAGCAGTCACTACACATCATGACAGGAAGACTTTTAGAAATATGGCAGGGAAGATAAGGAGGAAATAGAAAAAGAGGAACGGACCGAAATGGAGAAGAAGAACTTGAAACAGAGGAGGAAATCAAAACAAGAGATGAGAAGGAAGACCTAGAATAGAAAAGAAAAAGACTAAAGCAGAGAAGGAAAAAACTAAACAAGGTGAGAAGAAAACCAAAACAGAGCATGAGGAAGCAAAGCTAACAGAGGCAGAGAAGACAAAAGAAGAGAAAAAAGGAAGAAGAGACACACCTTGAGATATCAGGGACACAAGCAGAAACAGTGGGCATAGAGATTTCTATAAGAAGTGAAGGGGAAGAGCAGCAGAAAGGAACATCCCCTGGAATCTTGGCAAGGGAGGCAACAGTTGTGCTTGCTGCATTAAGCACACCTACAAAACAAAAAGGAAAAAGAAAAAGGCAGGCCTCCATGTATTTTAAGGTCAGGAAAAGCACAAGAATTCAAACAAGAAAAATGGGAGGAGCAGTGGAAGGACATGGACAAGAAGGCAAAATTTTATAGTACACATGAGTAGACCACTTCAGAAGCATGGGATGATAGGGAGGCCACCAGGACCATCCAGGGTGAGGAGATGGATTAGTTGCTCAGAGGATGAGAAACACCTTCATTAGGGGGGTGATGATGAGCCTCAGAAATGGGTAATTATATGGGCTCATTTAGCCTCCTAATTCGACTTAATCCACCATTCTCATTAGTTTATTGCATGTTTTTTATTATATTTATGCTAATAGAGTGAATTGGGTTAGTCATTATGCCAAAATGTCTAATGTGTGCTTTATGCAGATTTTTGGTCAATTTTGAGACAAAATCAAAGGTTTAATGAGCACTTGGAAGCCAAATTCGTGGAAGAAAAAGGAAGAGGATTTGTAGGAAGGTGTCCCCTTCATTTATGAGCCCTTACCTCAAATATCCATCAAAAACACGGAGCACAAACGGCAACCAAGCAAGTAAAGTAGGAATGTTGTTAACTACAAGTTTTGGCAGCCGAGTTCCTAAAGTTTAGGAGGACTGTTGGGGTTCTCAATTTGTATAAATAATAAGGCTCAGGGCTTCATTTCAGTTAGTCATATGTTAGTTATATTGTAGTTATATTTTAGTTAGTAGGTTAGTCATTTTGTTATTCTATTTTCGCACTTTAGTGCAGCTCTGTATCAACACATTTTTGAGCTTTTTCTTGTAGACAGTTTTTGGGATGTAACCATTATTTTTTTTACCAATAAAGATGAATCCAACTTTGCACCAGTTCTAATATTTCTTAGGAGGTTGTAGCTCTTGGGGTTGAGCCCAACCCAAGTGTCAGTACCTCCTTTGTGTACTTTTATGTGTCTTTGTTGCATTCATAGAATAATTTCTGATATTTAGGTTAAAATCTTTCTTTGTTACTTAGGTTGTTTTTGATGGCTAAAGTAGCTTTTCATGCTTCAGGTTGATTTGAGAATTCAGTAAAGGAAAAAAACTACCAAAATTCCATCAAGCAACCCTTGATCTCATCTCCCCCTCCTTGGGACCATGAGTTGAGACCAAGACATACTTGCTGCCACAAAACAATTGTTTTTGCCTTTTCATGCAATTACTAGTCTTAGATTTTTAGTTAGGAAAGTTGATACCAGTTGTGATTACATGATTAGATCTATTCTTGCTTGGTTTTCATAGTTTTATTACATGATTTTCTGCCAATAAACTTATGTCCATCATGATTTCTGGTATTTAGGTCAAAATAGGTCAAAATAGCTAGACCTTTGTCTTTCCTAGTCTTCGTTTGATCATTTTTGGAAAATAACATGCAGAACACCTGTGATACCTCTATGACTACCCTTCCTCCATCAATACAACCTGCTCCATCCCCTAATTCAGATTCTTTCCCTTCATTTGCCACATTTTCTCACTTTGTCCTAATTTCTACATTATTGTGCATCATTGCTCCCTCCATCCTTGAACAAATCCAATCACCTTAATCATTCCTTAGCCTCATTCACCAAGCCCTAGACCCCTTAACATCCTCATTCAACCTCCATTTCCACTTTTCCACTATTTTTCCACCATCAACCTCCAAAATCCTCTTTCGAAACATCCTGTAGAACATCTTGTAGAACCCCTGCAAACTTCTTGTAGAAGATCACGTTAGCAGTTTTTCGAGATCTGATCATTATGAAACTCTCTGGAAGGGTGCTAGGGACCCCTTAGGCCCTCTTTTCACCTTCCCAACCTCTTGCAATCACCTACCCCATTTCCTTTCGCCAATCAGCCTCTGCACAATCAAAAACAGTTAAAACACATGCATAATAATTCTACAAGATTACTCAAAAATACAAAAAGATGTTCCTTTTTAGATTTCGCTTCAGAAGTAGCTTAGTCACATGCACTTTACCTTTCCAAGAGTCAATGACATCCATTTCTGCAACTTTCATCCCTTTTCTTGCACCAGTAGGGCTAGTTAGTAAAAATAGGGTTTGCATTTCCTTTTAGCGTTCCGTTTCTTTCTGTAAGTAGATTAGCCTCTGTTGAGTTAGCTTTCATCCATCACAGTTAAAATCTTCTTCTAAGAGCTCATAGGAGTTGGCTTAAGCTCCTAACAGACTTGTGTCAGCTGATCAAGTGACAACCTGCGGCAAGAGCTAGTACTTGTGCATATAGCACCGTCGCTTCCAAGTTTGTTACGAACTACCAGGTTAATAAAAGTAAAGAAGGGAGTCCTAGGAGTTGCAACATTATTATTGCAATACTAGAACCCACCAACAACGGCTGAAAAAATATTAGGAGGAAGCTTTCATTATGCAGAGTGTGGAGATGCAAATGATGGTAAAGTCAGGTGGCAAAGCCTAACTCAATATTGTTTCAAATAGACTGAAATAAGACAAATAGATCCTTATCCTTCTAATAAAAAAATCTATGTGATTGTGAAGTACTTCATGTGTGGAGATTACAATGAAATTTTTCATTATGTGAAGGAAGCTTCCTCTACACCTCCACACCTCTGCACTTTGAATTAGTTTAACTCAGATTCAAAATCATTCATGCTTTGAGCCCCAAGAACATTAAGAAATCAAATAGAAAAGGAGAGTAAATAAGTAACTTCTGAGAAAATAAATAAATTGAAAACCTAAATAAATTTATATAACTTTATTTCTGCCACCACAAACATAATGCAAGCTACACCATCATCCAATTGAGAGTTCATACCCTAGTCCTACTAGAAATTTAGGTTTTAAAATCAACAATGAGATGCATTGGTTATTATGTACAATGTCCAGTTCTGCGAGACGATAAATTATAGAAATGAATGTAACATGTAATTAGTTATATTTATGCAAATCATGTAATGCATATCCCTATATAAAATAACTCCAAAACTTAGACCTCAGTTGTATTTTTCTTCGCACTGTTCGTCGATGTATTAATTAGTGGAATTTTGAGGCCTAAAATGTGCCTCTTAAGGAAATTATAAAATAATAGTGGAAATAATAAAATAATATTAGATTACATCATCATCAACTCGTATTTTTAACTTATATCTCTATGGATTTACTCAAATTTCGAGTGGAAACACTCGTTGGATAAAAACTTTGATTCCTCATCCAAGGAGTACCCATGTTGCATACTTTTGATGGACCATACTACATGAAAAATGAGAAATACAGGAAAAACATGATTGCAATCACACTTTTTCATGTATTTCTATTTTTTCGTGTAGCGGGGTCCATTGAGAGTATTCAACATGGTACTCCTTCGAAGAGGAATTAAATTTTGCATCCAAAAAGTACTCTCACTTGAAATTTGAGTAAAACATCATGGAGATAAGTTGAAAATAGGAGTCAAAAAAGTAGTTTTATTATTTTATTATTTTTTAATATTTTTACTTTTTTACTTCAAAAATGGTGAATCATCTCCCATGGTTGACATCATCATATTGAATCCTATTGGTTCTTATAAAGTTTATTTTGGTTGTACATTTTTCTTAGGAGACCCATTTTAGACCTCAAAATTCCCCTAATGATAATATTATTACACACTTCATTGTCCTCTCAAACATATTATGAATTAAATTTATAAGCATCTCTCAAGTGAGAAACTCAAAATTCTACAAAAAAATACCATTCTTTCATTGTGCAGGAGTGCACAGGTGCGGAGGAAGATTTCATTGTTCTTCCTTCACACCTCCACATTCCCACTAATCCAAATGTTAATGGAATCTCAAATAATACAAACACTTTAGATTAGCATGCAAAATAACAAAAAATATATCAAATCAATTTTTTTGACAGTAAATGATGAATGTTGTTTGTGAACATTGTATGGGATGGTTGAAAAATTTTCTTAACCAACAAATTCCAAATGAAGGGCCTTAGAAACTTTGAAAGTTTGTTGTGTACTGTGCAGATGTAAGTGAAGTAAGAAAGGTGATAGTGGAGTGGAGGTTGTGCACCATAGAAATTACATAGATACAATGGGTGTGCATACATACATAAAAAACCTACATACCACGAAAATACTGTGTCAACATGCAATTGCAATGGAGACATGGAAAATTTTTACACCCCTGGTACATTTCCTTTGATTTTTGTAATGTAATGATGTATTGGCTTGAAGTTTTGGACCAAATATCAATGATCTAAGAGGGAAGAGGAAAGGTAAACCAAGTGGGGTTAGATGACAACTTAAAATTAATTTCATGGTGCAAATAATGAGAAAAAGAAGAGGAAGAATCCATGAGGAACATGAAGAGACACCTGAGGAAATGATCAAAATTAAAATGAACAACAATGTGGGGGTTGAACCTCTTCTTAGTGGAGCTCATGAGTAAAGCTAGAAAGAGCTATGAGTTGAGGGAATGGGATTCTCTGAAAGAGAAAATTATGAAAATAAGAGCAAGAGGATGAAAGTGAAATAGAACCAGTGTTTTCCAAGGGATTGGATGAGAAACCACTCAAGGTGCTTACTAGGGATGACAAACCACATGCATAATGGTGCTTGATATGGGTTGATAAATCACTCATTGAGTGCTTGACATAGCTAATAGACCACCCAGGGTGCTTACAGGGGGTTGATAAACCACTCCTAAAGTGCTTGATCTGGATGATAAACCACCCATTACTATGAATTTTATTTTGCTTGACTAATTGATAAACCACCAACTATCATATGTATTTCCTATCCTCTATGTATTGAAGATGACTTCCTTCTAAGGCCACTTAAAGTAAAGTTCCCCTTATATCGTGAATCTGGCTTAGGGGTGAATGTTGTAAATAATTCTGGCTTTAGTAGGATTATGGTTGGGTGGAAAATTGAAGTCCCACCTTTAGTTTGGTATTTTTTGGACTTCATCTTTATTATAATGAAATGTATTAACTTAGAGTTGTGAAGCTAAATATTTCCATGTGAAATTTAGTGCATGTTCTTGAGTGATGTTTCATTACTAAGTAATGTTGGAGGATATTTGTTTTGGATGAAATTCATGAATTTCCCATGGTTCTTGTTATAAATTTGTTTCATGTATATATGATTTAAATTCTTGAAGATTATATTTGTTGTTCATGGAGCGTATTCTGGGTTTAATGGCTCCACAACAGAGTTTAAAATTCCCTCTTTCCTATGTAGAAATGAGAGGTTAATTTCTTCATGCTTGTTTGTAAAAGAATGGTTTATTCATCATGTCTGGGGAAGTTAAAAACATAAGTCCTAGAGGAGATCTGGATCATTGAAAGTCAGGATAAGCCTTCACTTTTAGATGGACCCCGAAAGTATTACCGCGGAGGTTTTGAGGGGAGGCTCTACTTAGAACTTCTAAGATTTCAATTCCCAGGACGACGTGGCTTGTGGGGCAGAATTATAAGCCCGAGTCTATACATATCGAAAATGGGGCAAACCTGCATGTAATTCTTTTAACAATTGTAATTGGATAAAGCCATATTGAGGTGGGACTAGTGGAACATATGCTTAATAAACCTTTGGAACTTGTCGAAGAGACATTGGGAAAAGGTTGTGACGAGGTGGGGGACCTCACATTGGAGGTTTCCAAAGGAGGCTTGTGCTTAAAAATCCAAGGGCTCTCCATTCTAAGGTGAATAGAATTGATAGAAAATAGTGGTTGAAGTTGATGAAGGGAATCTTCATCCCACTCCCCATACGTCGGCATTTTTTGTTTCATGTGTTCAACGAAATCCCTAGGTTTTTTCTCCCAGTGTGATGTCACATCAAAGGTGTGGGACACATGCTATGTAAAAATAACAAGGTGGGGAAGAGGGTGGTGGGACCTACCACGTAACCTTAGAAACTCTTTCCCGATAGTATTGATGGGGTACTACATGAAAACCTCACGGATTAAACTCCTAGGGTGATGTGGCTTTGAAAGAAGAGCATACCCTGTGCTACGTGGAGGTGATAGGAGGGAGAGGATAATGGGGCCTTCCATGTAATCCTGACAATGTTAGAGTAGGGTACCCTAGACCTTTTTAGATGAGCACAAGGAGAAATCCCAAGGATTATAATCTTAAGGTGAGGTGAAAACTGTAGAGCCTCTAACTTGCACCTATTTATCCATCATTACCTACAGCTTTTCCTCACTTATCCCTCTCTTTTACCCTATTTTCCTCATAAACTTACCCAGATCATTACATTTGATGTATTTAAGCATGATTGGTTGACTTTGCTAAATGTTTGACTGTTTGTCTAGATTTTTGACATATGCACAGAGTTTCTGCAGCTGTCTGGCAATTCCGCAGCCTTTTCATTGATCTCCATGTTCCACGTGTCATTTTGAGAAACGAATCACATGGGCACATGGGAATGAAGGTGTTGAAGGTTCCTGTGCTATTGGCTTGGTCAGCAACGCCACGCATACCTCCGGTCAACGAGGATCCAACTTCGGTCAACAAAGCCAGCTCAAACAGTGCTATGTGAGCTGAAAGGATACGTCACTCCAGATGGCGACTCTTCCACTCTACGCAGGTCATGGGAGACAGGATCCAACCTTGGATTCAACCTCCTTAACGACCGTACCTTCCAGATCACCCACGGACCTATTGACGTGTTGCTGAACCATTTAATTAGCATGCTGTCAGTTAATTTTCAGTTTCTTGTTTTACGCAGTAGGCAGTTGTTTACTTGCTTATAAAATACAGCGTCTACGCACGCTTGAAGATTAGTCTTTAGTTGTTTCATTCATGTAATTGGTATGCTTTTAGTGAGCACAGAAACTCTATTTTGAAGCTGCTGTTTCAGCACTTTTTTGACTGTAATTTCTACATTATGAATTAATCGAAGACTGCTGTTTGACTCCTTTACGTAGCTGATTTTTCTTTGGGCTTTGTGGATGGAGGGCCCCCGTTCATAAGAGCCTTTGTACAGTAATTTACTTTTATGTTTTTACCATTCACTTCCTTTGAATTCAGCAATTTTCCTTTTCTTTAACACATGTACATATTTGATTTAATTTCATTGTCATTTCATTTCCAGCATTTACTTTAAGCTGATCACGACTGTGTTTTGCAGGTGTTAGCTCGGGATTGTGTGTTTTTGTGTATTTGCTTTATCTCTAATAGTATTTTCAGTTGTCATATTCATAAGTTGCTGCCTTTACTCTGTTTTCCTAGTTGATTTCTAGTTTAGTTTCTCAAGTTGTATGCTAACATATTGATGGTCTCTTTATCATAAGCTGTTCATCTTTAAGAGAATAGAATACTGATAACTTACAGCTTGTTTTGAGTACTTTTTAGACTTGTCTCTAACTACTTCTTAATCGTGTTTCACATAGTACTATATGTTGGAAGCAGAGAGTTAGGAAGAGTTAAACATTATAACTGGTCTTTAAAGTAGTTTTTCTTATCTTTTTATTGCAGTAGCATGAGTAGTGACTAGTGCTATTAGAAAGTGGTTTTTTCTATTTTACTTTCAGTTTCATTTCAAGTTATTCCTTTCAAGCTTTTTCCTTTGCAAGTTTATAAGGTAGTTAGAAACCACCAGCAACACACACTCACTCATTTAGAAATCACCTTACACACACTATCACTCCTCTGTTTATAAAATCTCCATTCATCTTAGGAAGATAAATTGATCACAAACAACACCCCCAAACGACAAAAAGATTTAAGAGGTTT
>APFE031137117.1:3052-15237 GCA_000404065.3 Pinus taeda | reverse complement strand
AACCATCAGAGTTTGACTCAAAGCTCGATTAAAAAAAAAAATCAATATCAAGTGAGGAGAAAATAACTTCCTTAAATAGAAAATAAAGAGATCTAGATCCCCCTCCAAGTGTAAAATAGCTAGGTCCAAAGAAGTGCACAAATTTGAATTGATCCCATAAAATAATGATTAGTTGATGCTTGATCCATGCCAAAATTAAATCTTTTCTATTGGGTGTGGAGTATGATTATTTAGAGGTCTTTGTTTCAGCCAAACGTATACCCCAGGAAGTTTGTACACCCCTCCATGCGGGGGGGTGCGGGGGGGACTTGTCCCCCCTGCGGGGGTCCAGGGGGGCTAAGCCCCCTCGGTTGGGGGGTCCGAGGGCCAGCGGTCCCTCGGTGGGGGTTTTGGGGGAAGTGCCCCTGAAGCTAAAAAAAATGTAAAATTTCCTTGTAAAAATATAGTAATTTCTAGTCAATCTAGGCCGTTCATTAGGCAGATGATCTAACAGTAGAACTTATGTTTAGTTTAGGGTTTTTTTCCGTAGAAGGCAACCCCTCTCTTTGTATGAGGGTATTGTATTAAGGTTGTGTATTAGATTTGTATTCTCTGAGCGAGAAACAGAGAGGTGAGACTGTGAGAGAAAACAGAGGATATTATAGCGGATCTATTGTAGGTTGTGTCTCTTAATTTTGTTGGATAATAGAAAGGAAGAACTGGCTATTCGGGGTGGATGTAGCCCAAACTGGGTGAACCACATATATTTGTGTCTCTCTCGTTTTATGCGTTTTCTGTGTTTATATTTATGCAATATTCTATGTGTTCCATTGATCTGTAATATATAATTTTCTAACATTTTCCCTCAATCTGGAAGAATAAATTCAAATTTCTTGATGAAGCCTTTGGTCTTGATAAAAAAAAATAGTTTTTCCAACCTTTCTTCCTTGAAAAATGCTCCTTGACTTAACCACAATGGTCCAAAGGTTTGATTTTTATTAAAAAATTATTTTTTTTTCCTTTGACAGAGGACCTCAAAAATATTTTCCAAATTCCTTCCTCAAAATTCCATCATTCAATTTAATCACCTGGACCCAAAAAAACGATTTTTCCACTTGGAGAGAATCTTTATTTTCTCTCATTTTAATTTTTGACCATTTTCTCGCTAATTTTTTGCCAGAAAATAAATTAAATGACTCTAAAGGGGATTAAACATATTTTCACCCTCAAAGTGGGTCTAGAAAATATTTTGGTGATGATGTATAACTGTGATTAATCATCCACCTAAAATATTCCTAGACAAAACTTTTTATAATAATGATTGATGATGATGATGATGACATGAACATCCCATTCAGAAGGGGGATTTTTATAGTTAAAACATGACCTCTAGACTTGAACAAATTCTCTTACACAAGAAAAATGATCTAGTATGATAAAATACATAGATTCAGTAACACTAGGAATCACATAAGACCTTACAATCAAGCCCCACTCTAGCTTTGGGGCATGTGTGGGAGAAAAACTATGTCATTTATTTGGGTTCGAAACGCAAATAATTAGCAGAGAATAAAAATTTCCCCTAGAGTGAAACCCTTTAGAAAGAAATCTTATGCAACTTATATGTTTTTACTTGGCTTCATAGTCATACTAGAATCATTTTTACAATAAAGGTACACAAGGCTACAAAATTTGGATTACTATGATAATCTAGAGGTTGCATGATGAAGATGACCTTTGAAAAAAAATTATCTATTGATATGTACTCCGCTTCTTGGGGGTATTGGCACCGATGTGGTCAAAAACAACAATGATCCAGGTGGATATTGGTGGCCACCTACCAAGTCCACTTGGAAACCCACCATTGTTTCTTTTAGCTTTTCAATTTCCTTAATTGTAACACAGTTTACTATTTTTAGCAGTTTTTTCAGGTCTTGAACTTCTGGAGTCGCTTTGAGGCCCTAAACGACGGTTTTTTGGGAAAAATAGGAGCAACATGGGTCCATGGGCCGATGTTGCTCTTCCCAAAGTTATAGTTCTCGGATAGATCTTTCTAACAAGATACTGTGCGCATCAAACGAGGTCGTATGCCAAAGTTACGACCCCGGGAAATTGATGTACCAATTTACCCAAGCGAGGCCCACAGTTTGGCGTTTCATCTTCTAGGGTTAGGTTTTTGGATATTTAGGGTTTTCCATTGTTTCTCAACAATAAATAGGCATGCGAGCCTCATTGTAACACAGTTCAAAGGCATGTAGCCGCCACATCTCTTCTCAGAGATAAGCTACCATCGCCCTAGTTGGTTTATTTCCATTATTGTTTGTAAGCATATTTCAATATTTTGCATTAATGAAATGAAGAATTATTTCCTCTGCATCTTTGTGTTTATGGTTATCTCTGTAATTTTTTGTGTTCCTATTTAAATACGGATCAATGGTATCAAAGCGGTCTACTTTTTCTCTGCTTTTCTTTGAATGTCCCCAACGAGGTCGGGATATAAGGAGTTAGGGCTTGAACTGGTCGAACCTTTGCAAGACCAGCCTCACAAATCCGGACAACCTCCCATGGCAGATGAAAAGAAAGACGAGGGGGCAAGAGATCCTATCAAAATCTTGATCGAAGAAGCCCTCGAGCGACAAAGGAACGCGATGATGGACAGCTTTGCTTAGATCCTTCGGCGGCTACCCAGGGGCGACGCATTGGCTTCCAACATCTACTCTAGAAACACCACACCGTTTAAGGTACAAGTTAATTTTGAAATCCCCATATTCGAGGGTCAAATAATCATAGATGTCGTCGATAAATGGTTAAATCTGCAAGAGGGTTATTTTTCTATTCATGATTTTTCCATTCGGTAAAAGATTATTTTTCACTCTTCTCCAAGCAGCCCCCCACATCAAGGACTGGTGGGAAACCTACTGCGAGCAGAAGGATGAAATTACAAGCTCACTATTTTTAGCCGCACCCATTTGGTATTCATTCCGAGATGCCATCAAGGACCAGTACTACCCTATCGGAAGCTATGAGGATCAATACATAAAGTGGACCACGCTGCGGCAGGGCAGGGACCAAGACATGTCGGAGTTTACCAATATTTTCCATACCCTTCGCACAAAGTTGGGTATCAAGGATTCGGAGCAACATTTGGTACTCAAGTACCGTGGCTTCCTACACAAGTACATCCATGAAGAAATAAAATTCATGAACATCCCCTCGCTTGGCACGGCATACAAATATGCCATCAAGGTCGAGCAAAATTTTAAACAGAAGAAGTGAGACTTTGGATCTGTGAATCTGAAGCAAGGGAAAGGTGCCCCCAAACCGCAAAACAAAGGACAAAGCCAAGGTGGGGCAGTCCAAGACAACCCGCCAAAGCTACAAGCAAAGAACAGCCTCGTGAAGCCGAAAAATGACACAGGAAAGTGGTGTGAGTTCCATAAGAGCTCCACTCACAACACAAGTGAGTGTCGGGCCAAGCAGTCACTGGTGGCCGAGCTAAAGGTTTTAGAATCAGATGCATGTTCCGACTCTGAGTCAGAATCCGACAAGGGGAATGACAAAGGGAAGTAGATTATCAATGCGGAGCCCAACGCCATAGTTGCCACCACGAAGATCCAGAAGGAGGAACCCGAATATCTAGAGGAGGAGGAGCGTCTCTTCCACTCCCAGATCTGGGTAAAGGGCTCCCTGCTACAGTTAATTGTCGATAGAGGGAGCCAAAAGAACCTCATTTTAGTAGAGGTCATGAAGCGGTTGGGCTTATCGACCACAAGACATCCACAACCATACACCATCAGGTGGCTTCACCAAGGACAGGATCTTCGCGTGAGCCAGTAGTGCGCCTTCCATACAATATCAAGCCCTTCACGGATGAGGTATTGTGTGACATTGCTCCCCTTCAAGTTTGTGATGTATTATTAGTACAACCATACTTGTGGAAGTGACATGTTGTGTATGAACCAAGGCCCCGTGCTATTATTATTACTTTGGGAGATAAGTTGTACAACATACTGGAGGTAGCACTACCTAGCGCCATCTCTTTGATTACTGCAAAATGATGCAGTAAGCTCATTTCCAAAACTGAGAAATTTGTTTTCCTGATGATATGCCCTCAAGGAAAGAAGAAGACAATGGCCTTGACCTCCAGACAAGGCCCCTTCGCATGACAACTACAGATGGACAAGGTCGTGTAGGAGTACGAGGACATCTTCACCTCCCTCGTAGGGGTTCCTCTCCACTGTCAGGTCAAGCACTCCATCAATCTGACACCAGGTGCATCGCTGCCCAATGGACTAATCTATCGGCGCTCCGTTTTGGAGAATGTTGAAATCAAGAGGCAAATTCTGGAGCTACTATAGAAAGGTCACATCCGTCCGAGTTCATCACCGTATGGGAGCCCGATCGTGTTGGTATAAAAGAACGATGGGACTTGGAGACTCTGTATTGACTATCGGGCGCTGAACAAGATCACTGTCCGTAATAGGTACCCGATCCCATAGATTGATGACTTCTTAGACCAACTAAAGGGGGCAAAATATTTCAGCAAGATCGATTTGAAGTTAGGATATCACCAGGTACCGATTGAACCCTCCGATGTTTAGAAGACTACCTTCAAAGCCAAGGAGGGCCTTTTCGAATGGTTGGTATGCCTTTCGGATTAACGAATGCTCCGGCAACCTTCATGAGGCTAATGGATGACATCTTGCGGCCATTCACCAACTCATTTGTAGTGGTATACTTGGATGACGTCCTGATCGTCAGCCATAGTTTGGAAGAGAACCTCCACCACATCCGACAGGTTCTCCAAACACTGCGGCAACCCAAGTTATGTGCCAATTTGGAGAAATGCACTTTTGGCATGACCAAGGTTTAGTATCTAGGATACATTATTGATGAACAAGGGGTAAATGTGGATCCAGCCAAGATCCAAGTAATTCGAGATTGGCCATCTCCAACCACTCTGACAGAGCTCCGCAGCTTTCTAGGTCTTGCTAACCTCTACCGCAAGTGCGTGTTGGGATTTTCTCATATCACTTGGCCCTTGAGTCAAGTTACCAAGGGAGGAGCGAAAGCAAAATTCTTTTGGTCTGAATCTCAACAAAAGGCATTCATAGATTTGAAAGATCGCCTCTGCACAACACTAGTGCTCGCATTACCAAACTTTCAACAACCATTTGAGGTCGAGATAGATGCCTCTGACTATGCTATTGGAGCAGTCCTTACTCAACATGGGCATCTAGTGGCATATCACAGTGAGACACTTTTAGACACAGTCCAAAAGTATCCCACTTATGACAAAGAGATGTATTCCATTGTGCAGGCCTACCGACAATGGAAGCATTACATTTTGGGGAAGGAAACAGTCATCCACACATACTACCAACCCCTACAGTTCATACAGACCCAAGGGAAATTTTAGAATGATCGCCATCAGAAGTGGTCCACATACCTACAACAGTTCCATTTGAATATCAATTATAAGAAGGGTAGCACCAATAATGTTGCAGATTGCCTCAGTCGACCACCGATCATGGCGTTAACCACTGTGCTCAACTCTTGTGGGCACGAGACTTTTGATTGGCCACTTCTCTACAAAGGTGGCCCAGAATTCAGCCACACATACCAGACACTCTTGGAGGGTCAACATGTTCTAGATTTTCACCTCCAGAATGCCTTGTTATGCCACCTGGGTCACCTTTGTGTTCCTTCAAGTGAGCATGCCAAGATGATTTGGGAAGCACACTACAATCGGGCTATTGGAAATTTCAGGGTCGAGAAAACGGTGACAGTACTACAAAAGTATTTCTATTGGACGAATCTTCAACAGGATGTCGAGAAGTACATCAGATCATGCACCGCCTGCGCCATTGCCAAACCAACCATCAAGAAGCAAGGCCTCTATACCTTGATGCCTACCCCTAGTCGACCTTGGGAATCCATCTCCATGGATTACATGGCAGGCCTTCCTTCCATTAAGCATGGAAACAATTGTGTTTTTGTGGTCATCGACAGGTTCTTGAAGATGGCCATTATGGCTGCCTGCAAGAAGAATATCATAGCAGAAGCCACTGCTAAACTCTTATTTGAACGAGTGTGGGTACACTTTGGGATCCCATAGTCTATCATCTCAAATCGGGACAGCAGGTTCCTCAGTACATTTTGGTCCAGTCTCTGGTTGATGCTCGACACCAAACTCACTAAGTCCACAGCCTTCCATCCTGGAACTGATGGCCAGACAAAGGTTGTCAACAGGATGATCATACACATTCTGCGCATGTATAAAAGCATCCACGCACATGGGACGAGAGCCTCCCCTATGTTCAACATAGCTATAACCGGGTTATCCACAGCTCGACCGGCCACAACCCTTTTCAGGTGGGCTTGGGATTCCAGCCACTATGTCCCATTGATGTGGCCATGCCATTTGTAGCTACTCACGCAGATTCGGCTCATGTCCAGTCTGAAACAAATAAGGCCAACAGCTTCATTGAGCACATCCAACATATTCGCTAGCAGGTCCATGAAATTCTGGAGAAATCAAATGCCAAGTACAAGCAGCGACATGATCAACATCGGGTGCCACACAAGTTTCAGGTGGGTGACAAAGTCTGGTTGCATTTGCAAAAGGAACGCCTTACCGGAGCCTATCGGAAACTCATACCACTTTAATATGGTCCTTACACCATTACCAAGGTTATGGGAGACAATGCATTTGAGCTCAGCATTCTCCCATTCCTTGGTCTGCACCCAGTGTTCAATGTGGGCCGCCTTCGGCCATACTTTCCACCATTACTAGACACATCCGACATTGTAGAACAGCTCACACCCATAGAGTTAAATCCAGATTGCATGGAACAAGCCGCAACTAATCAGATTATGGACACACGGATCAAGTGCACTCGCCAGCAGAATATCCAACTGTATCGAGTTTTCAAAGCAGGCCAACTCCTTCACTAGGGCAAGTGGCTCACTTGGGACCAAGTTCAGCAGAAGTTTCCTCATCTCATGGAGGAACTCAACGCAATGGGGACCATTGCTTCCTAAGGGGGGAGGAATGATCCAGGTGGATATTGGTGGCCACCTGCCAAGTCCACTTGGAACCCCACCATTGTTTCTTTTAGCTTTTCAGTTTCCTTAATTGTAACACAATTTACTATTTTTAGCAGTTTTTCGGGTCCTGAACTTCCAGAGCTGTTTTGAGGCCCTAAACGACATTTTTTGGGAAAATTGGGAGCAACATGTGTCCATGGACCATGTTGTTCTTCCCAAAGTTGTAGTTCTCGGATAGATATTTCTAACGAGATACAATGCGCATCAAACGAAGATTGTATGCCAAAGTTACGACTCCAGGAAGTTGATGTACCAATTTACCCAAGCGGGGCCCACAATTTGGCGTTTCATCTTCTAGGGTTAGGTTTTTGGATGTTTAGGGTTTTCCATTGTTTCTCAACAATAAATAGGCCTGCAAGCCTCATTGTAACACAGTTCAGAGGCATGTAGCTGCCACATCTCTTCTCAGAGATAAGCTACCATCGCCCTAGCTAGTTTATTTCCATTGTTGTTTGTAAGCATATTTCAGTATTTTGCATTAATGAAATGAAGTATTATTTCTATTGCATCTTTGTGTTTATGGTTCTCTGTAATTTGTTGCGTTCATGTTTAAATCCGGATCAAACAAACAACAAACCACCCAGGAATATAGGAGTGTTGTTATTTCTAATTTTAGGAAGAAAAGTTACCTTCATATGATATATAAACAGGGCAACACTCTTTGTTGGGGAGGTGAATACATCATCGTGTGCCCCTCTGTAATTTTTACATTCTAGTTTAATATATACTTTGTCATTAATTCTTGTGTTATTTACTAAAATTGTGTTGAAATTTTTATAGTTGGGCACACAAGCCGAAGTCTTGGATGGGACCCACTCAGGGGTGAAGGCACCGTATACGCCCTTTGTTTATATTGATTATATATTGTGGTTTTATTTTCATTTTTTATTAGTTTAGGTTATAAAAATTTTACTTATCATGTGCTTTATTAGTTACTTTGTAATGTGTCATATCGTAGCTATTACTTTAGTTTGCAAGTTTATATGTGTGTTTTAATTTCTTGCAAGTGTGTTTTAATTTTATGCAATGCAATTTTTAGTTTTTTTTTTTAAGGTGATGATTCTATGGAGTCTGAATGCTACATATCTTTGTAGTAGCTATCATGGGATTTGTGTGTTAGAGAATTGTCCAAGTTTAAGCTAACTTCTAGAAATTCCTTCCACCCAGACTCTGTCACATTAGGATTTCCTCTCTGCAATATAAGTCATTTGGGAAATGGTAAGAGTTTGTCTTCTTGTGTATATTGCACGGAGTTCCTTGCAAGCTTCCTAACCCTTGTTTGATAAATAAAATGCACAATGTATCTCATACCCCCAATTAAAAGCAATAATATATAAATGCACTATCATTTTTGGCATCGTTGTCAAGGAGGCACTCAAAAGAATTAGGGTTCATTACCTTAGTTAAATTGGAAAGATACAAGGAGTAGAAGTGACCAAAGGGAATTGTTGACTACCACTTTCAGTAACTTAAATCCTTGTTATCCTACATTAGGTCATACAGATGCATGAATTAAGTTAAATTATAATTCTGTTATGTGGTGTATTAAGAGCCACCCATAGTATTAATGGCTTTTGCAGAGATCTTGATGGGAGGAAGAAGTATTGTTAAATAAGGATTTCGTTGGAAGAAGGGTCAAGGAGAAGTTACTTCAATAAAGTATGTTTCATGAAATATTTTAAGCCTTCCATTATTTTTCGCAAGTGTTAAACGAACATCTATTTTTAAATCTTCTATATTCTCTAGAACTTGGTGTGGAGAAAAATTCATGGATAACAAGACACTCCATGGACTCTCTAGAGTTCCCATGGTGGTTATGTCAGGTTCTTGTTATATCAATTTCATACTTTAGATGATGAGGCAATCTGTGGACTCTTTAGGGTTCCCACGGTGGTTATGTCACGATCTCATTATCTCATAACGCACTTGAACCAAATGCTTTAGTAAGCAAACCTCTAACGATTTCTCTTCCAATTCATCTTTTGTGACATAGTAGAAGTGAAAAGAACATGGGTATATCTTGATTATGCATTCATCTTATTGTCCCTTAGGTTGCTTAAATATCATGACGTGATCCTTCCATGCGAACACTTTGTTTTCAATGATCTACTTATTTTTTTCTCTCCTTTTTTCACCCTTTGATCCAAGACTATTTCCTTCATTTTTACGCCCTCCTATCTTGATCATCTACTACATCCAACTCACACCTAGTCAATTTGATCTCAAAAAATTAAGGGATTAAAATACACTTATGTCTTGGTTGTGCATTTAAACAATAACATAGACTTATGTTTTTGCAAGATAACCAAATAAGCATTCAAATGCATCCTTGCAATGGAATGTTATTTGTGACTCTTGCACTAACCTCAAGCATTCTTTATAATTGTTTCCCAAGGCTCTATAAAGGAGGCTTTAATATAAATTTTAGTATTATGCTTACAAGTTGGGATAGGATTGAAAGTGTTTTTGCTTTATTCCAATTTGCTTTCAAATTGATGTTCCCTAGTGTGGTCATCCAATTTATATTGTTCATTGTTGAGGGTGCACTAAAAAGATAATTAGGAGACATACAAGTCCATCTTGTTTCTCAAATGATCATGGTATGATTGAAACAAATCAATGAAGGCAACAAAAGGAACTATGAATGTGTTATATCTCATGCTTTAATAAGTGACATGGTGACCCATTTGACTAAGCGTCTTTGCATAAAGTTTATTTCCCATATGAAACTATGGATGAAAAAAACTTATATCTTCTTGTGTATTGGTATAACCATGTATTTTTATCCAAAACTTGCTTAGGAATGGGATCTAGTATGATGAAGTCATGATTTACTACAAATCATCTATGTGTCATAGATTTTCTAGAAGCCATATCACAAGATCCGTGAAATGAATATTGAATTTTTTTAAAAGGGGTAATATTCACATTATAATGAACATGCCCACCAAAAAATGTAAAATATTCAGATCATTATTTGAATACAAATAGATATTTATTGACCAACAACATTATGACTTCATGAAATTGCTAGGAAATACAGTTGGAACATCTAATTTTTTGGAGAACAAATGGACATATCTTTCAAAACTAATATTATGGCATACTCTATTATGAATCTAGTTTATAAATAAACTTGAATCATTTCATTCTGATCTCATAAGAGAAAGTAATGCCCTATTTACTAATTGTATGTCATAAATCTGCATTAAGAAACCTTTGTTTCCTAGAATGTTCATTGGTACACTTGACTCGACAATTCTTAATGTTTCCAAAACCTATTCCTATTGGGGGTACTTAAATTAATATATTTTCATTTCCAATTGGAACCAAGTTGATCCATCATGAAATAAGAAAGTTATGATAAAAATCGTGACTGTTGATTTACGCTGGAAATTGAAAACAATATACCTTGTACTCTGTTCTTAGCATATATGACACATTGTATCAAATCAATTTTAAAACGTGTTTGCAATGGAGATATCCCTTTTAATTTACTCCAATTTGGCTTTGAAATCACTCTAATCATATATCATACAAAAATTTTATCATCAAAATATCATCAGGTAGTCTAAGTTTGCCACCACTCCCTCGCAAGTAACAATGAAATAAATTCAATAAATCCATCAAGAAATTTATTTTATATCCATTAATTGTAAAAATTTTGTTGTTTATTGGATAACGAAATTCCTCATAACTCTTTTTCTTCATAATCTCGCCATATGTTGCAGGGAAAATGCTAGTTTTTGTAGGTTAACAAAGGATCATGGAGGTCAATCTATGAATGAGTCATTTTTAAAGGTTGAATTTCATGAAATGGGCATGCCACCATGACATTGAAACCATGTTTTGTTGATTCTTTGGACAAATCATGCCAAAAGTTCAAGTTCCTAGGGATGCATTTGTTCTAGCTATCGACCTATAGGGACACTCAATAAAATTTCCGATTGATATTCACGTGAAAAATGGAGAATTGATTTGGAGTCTAACCCCATTCCTACACTATTGATCTCATTCATTAACAAGTCCCCTTCAAGAAGACTTGAATCACCATTGTATGTCCATACATATTCCCAAGATCAAATTGCCCACTAAAGTTCATGAAGATTTATTTTCCTCTGTGCTTAACTTTAAAAACTTTAGAATATAATTCATATAACCATTGTTATCATGTCACAATTATAGCATGTTTCTTTTCTCCATAACACCTCCATAACCTCTTGTTCCACTCACTTCTAACCCACCCAATAAAGTAATTTGGCTCAATTGCAATGCTAAGTTACTATGCTGGTTGTTGAATAAAGAGAGGTTTCTACTACCAATCCATTAGACATTCCTTTTACCTGCTACTAAACATGTCTAGCACAATCTTTATCTTCAAACATCTCACAATCTGCTACAAATCTTGCAGTATGTTTCTATTCTTTGTAATACTTCACAAATCTACCATTGCTACAGAAGTAACAAAAATAACAAAATTTCTAATGACAACGTTGATATTGTCACACAAGAACCACTACAAATTATTTCTCGTGGTTGTCACGCAAGAACCAGCCGCTAGATTTCTAAATAAATAGATGTTGTCACACAAGAGCCAACCACAGGATTGCTAAATAAATAGGCAATATCACACAAGAACCAACACCTACCATTCATGTGGTTGTCACATAAGAACCAACCACCGGATTGCTAAGAATTAGGTGTTGTCTCACAAGAACCAACACCCACCATTCTCAAAAAACTGTACTGTTGCTCCACAATAACCAACAGTAGAGATAAAAATCAGTCGAAGAAATTGTCCAGTAAGAAAAGACTACTTGTTATGAACCAGCTCAAGAAAAGACAGAAAAGATAGATCAACGCCTTAGAATTCAGCCTTTTCAAGGGGGCAACCTCCTTTACATTACATAAATGAACAATTCTTGGATGATACAAATGACAAAACCTCATTTCCATATATAGGAGTCTAAGGAGTCACAATATAACCCAACCGACCTAACAATAATAAAATAAATCCACAAAATAACAATAGAGGGATTCTATGGGGCACAGTAATAACAATATGGGGGCAATAGGGGCGCAACAATATTAATAAG
>APFE031137116.1:25789-85751 GCA_000404065.3 Pinus taeda | reverse complement strand
CCCAAAAATATCTTTATAACAACCTGCTTATTCATTCAAAGACAAAGCACATTGATGTTCAGTATCACTTTGTGAGGGATATGATAGAAGAAAAAAAGGTGTTGCTGGTAAAGGTGGACACTTTGAAGAATACTACAGATGCATTGAAAAAACCTATGAGCTCTGAGAAGTTCTCCTAGTGTAGAGAAACAATGGGAATTTCAAGGCTGGAAAAATGACTAAGCTCTCCTGTGGCCCCCTGTGGAAAGAAAACAACAAGTGTGAGAATGTTGGGTTGTGTTATATTCTTTCCACGACTAACCTATATAGTGAATCGGGGGGTAGAGGGGGGCGTAGCACCCCTTTGATTGCATAGTGGGGGGGTGGAAGCCCCCATTATCTGGGGGGTTTGATGGGGGCGGGTAGCCCCCCTCTACGGGGTCTAGGGCAGCACCTCCGGAAATCTTTTTTTTGGACCCTATATTAGGTTAGGCGAACCTACCTATGGTTTTTTGGCACATGGTTTTGGACGCAATGGTTTTTGGTCTATGGTATTGGATGCTTCGACATGTATAAATATGTATTGTAACATTGAAAGGAATATAATGAAAAATCAATCTGGTAGTCTCAGTTTTGGGATCCAAGGGAAAGTCTCTGTATATATGTGTTATGCTCTCGCATTGTTTATTTTTTGTGTTTTAGAATTCGTATGCAGGTAATTTCTATACAGGGTTAAAAACTACAAATTTCCTGGTCTAGATATGGCTTCCAGTCAACCATCTTCCATAAATGGTCCTTTTGTACCAGTCGTATCATCCCTGCCACGGGTTAATTATGTGGCAACCCGTTCCATGCCTATATCAATGGAAGATCAATTCTGTGATGTTGTACATTATGTACTGGGGGCATTGGAACCAGATCTCTCCTTCCAGAGCATTGTTCTCCCATCTGATGACAACCTCTTGGAAGTCATGACCTCTTATGGGTCGTGAAAAAGATATATGAGGATAGTTCTTTTACTGTATCAACCTCATTAAAAAATGAAATAGGCCCATGAGCATAGTTCCTTGTCTTGTGTCAAGCTCGTTAAAAAATGAAACAAGGAATATGAGGATAGTTCTTTTACTATGTCAACCTCAAAAAAATGAAATAGGCCCATGAGCATAGTTCTTTGTCTTGTGCCAAGTTCGTTAAAAAATGAAACAAGGAATATGAGGATAGTTATTTTATTGTGTCAACCTCATTAAAAAATGAAACAGGCCCATGAGGATAGTTCGTTGTCTTGTGTTAACCTCATTAAAAAATGAATCGAAGGAAATGAGGATAGTTCTTAGTCTTGTGTCAACCTCGTTAAAAAATGAAACAAGGAGTATGAGCATAGTTCCTTGTCTTGTGTCAAGCTCATTAAAAAATGAAACAAGGAATCTGAGCAGAGTTCCTTGTCTTGTGTCAAGCTCATTAAAAAATGAAACAAGGTCCCCTGGAGAAAAGTTCCAAGTCGAGTCTTTAACTAGATCTTGTAAAATCCTAGTCGAGTCCTTCACTTGATCTCGTAAAAGAACCTTCATTCCATCCACCTGATAGCCACGAGTAGTCTACTTAGGTGAATGTAATGAAGCTTGGGGGGCGCACACCTAGTGGTCAAGTTAAGTTTCCCTGTAGCGTTATAGACATATTTGGGTACTGCAACCCCAATCACATATGTCCATAAACCAAGGGCTTATGAGTTCCTAAAAGTGTTGTTTCACACCCTAAAGGAACAAGGCCAACTGATTACATCATCTCTCTGAAGTTCTCCATGGAAAGCTGCTCAGAACTGGTCAAAACTGGACCATACAGATTGCTCAGTGCTAAGGGTGCGATGCATATCACCTGCGACATGCAAAAAGTGCGATGCATCCTGAAAAGCCATTCTATAGGGTGTGATGGGCGAGAGTAGACAAATGACAGAGACAGTTTGCAAAGTGGATGATCATGGAATCTTCCAGAAACTTCTCCTATGACACTTGCCTCTTTGAATTTGCCTAGGGATGAGTAAGAGATTATGAATCTCCAAGTGGAACCAAGAACTATCAGAGAGAGGACACTAATCAAAATCCCAAAAGCTAACTCACCCCCTGCAAACATCTATATATGGATCCCTCATCCCAGAGATCCGGAGGTTGGAATTTTGCATCTTGTAAGGAAGTGCTGTTGGTTTCCTGGTGGAACATCATAGTGTTGGGTGATCTAAGATTTTCATGAGGTGAAGAAGGGCTTTCATGCTGGGAGGATGAAAGTGGGTCAAATAAATGGGTTGTAATCCTCTCTTCTAATCTTTATATCAATAAAGCTATTCAAGTTTTCCTCCACATTCTTGTATGTCTGATAATATATGCATTTGTGTGGTCAATATATATCTGGTCCTATATTGTTTATGATTGTAGATCTTTGCACTTTGAAGGTATTATGCTGCTTTGACTTTACAGGTATTCTTTGAAGAAGAGTAATCGAGGAAGGAGCGACAAAGGTCTGTCAGAGGGGAGAAGGAACAAGCTAGGAACCATGCGAAAGATTGAGGTTGGTATTCTTTTCTCCTCTCCTATCTACTTCTCGTAAAGGAAAACGAAACTAACTTTAATCTGTTTGTTTCTAAGATAGCTACTTGTCTTAGTGGGACTAGTAGCTCTGTATGGACACTAGATTTCCCGATAACAAAATGGCGACTCTGCTAGGGAGCGAATAACTTGTTTTCTTGTCTATATTTGTTTGCTTTATAAACTTACAGATGGAGCCTAAAGTTAAGCCAGCTAGCTTTTGAACTGCATTTGCTATGCAAGTGCAAAGTAGATCAATGCTGCTTCAGTCTATCTCCAGGTTTTGTTTATAAACTGAACAATTAATTTGCAAACATCCTAATTGCCTTGATGGTGGCTCAAGTAGCCTCATTAGATCAACCCCTATGATTTGCATTTACTGACTATCATTAGCTCGGCCTAAATCCCTCAACTAAGTTGCAAACTGTGACCAAGAACCAAGTTGAAGTCTCGTCCTTGGGCCATCACACCTTCTCCTCTTGGGAATCTGGATGCATTGCACCTCCCTTGTGTAGTAGGTGAGATGCATCACTCTTTCCCTGTGTTACTGGTGCGATGATTAGATACGACTTTTTCTGCTTCCAAATTTTGGTTTTTTGTTCACTCTCTTCCGCTTTATTCAGGAGTTTTGCTGTCTGTGATCAGCATACCACTGTGGAAACTCCATTCCTTTGCATGATTTAGCCTCCATATTACAAAGAACTGTAAATGTTTTTATGTATTGTTCACCATTTACAGTTCTCCTTTATAAAGAAGTAGCGTAATCAAACTGTCGTCTTTTGATTTGGAAGTGTCGCAAGTGTCGTTTTCAGTTAAAAAAAGGAATCCTACTATTCTTGATGGTCGATTACACTGTTACTATTGTATTTGATTTGAATTAATAGTTTTTCAAGTGTCTAAAGCGGTTTTCAATTCAAAATCACAAAGTGTCGTCATTATCTTCGTTTTGTCTTTTGAAGAGAAAATCATTAGTACCGTCGCTTGAAATGATTCAGATTTGTACTTAGCATTCTTTTTGTCATTCACACATTAATAAAGAGAAAGCAAATACATGCATGTGAATTTGCATTTATATTTCTTGTTGATTTTGATTTAGGACAGTGCATCTAGTGTGTGGTCTCTGCTCTATGTTGAAAGAATTCCGCTTCTCTTTCCTTAGTAGCTAGGATTTTCATTGCAAAAAGAAGATTAAATGATTGTTTATCATCTTAGATTGCATTTTAGGAATTGTATATCTACATCACATGGTGAACCTGAAAGGAGAACTTATTAAGAAAGATCAACTATAAAATTAATTCAATGAACATAAAAACGCTTTGGAACCTAATGCACAACACTTAGAAGTCTAGTCTAGAGACGTATTCCGGCGTCGTAAATCCTGGTAACTATCACTTTCATCGTAGGTTGGGTGATTCCTCCTCTTTGAGACGACAAATGCCAGTATGGACTTGTTATCCCACGTACTGTCGAGTATATATTGGGAGACCACAATAGGCTATATCCTTTATCCTTAGGAAGCTGTGTTTGCCACCCTATCAATTGCAATGCACTAAACACAACATTTGGGAAGATTGACTACCATACTGTAAAAAGTATTCTGTAGTTTTGCGATTGGTTTGGTAATCCCTCTCTCTAGATTTCCAGAGTAGTCTCTTTTGTTCCTTTTCAGACTCCTTAAAGGAAAAGGTCCATCTAAGAACTTGTCACTTTAGGCTCATTAAAAGTCGAAGGTGACTAGAGTTATCTTTAGCTTTTCCTCGACTCTTAAAAATTGAAAAGCAAGTTGTGTCAAAGCATCTAAAATTCATTAAATTCGGAATCACTTTTTCCCCTTTATTTTGAGTTGATCAAGTAATCCGCAATCATGGAAGAAAGTCAATTGAAACACCGTCGTTCGTGGAGATTAATGAGTCAACCATCTTTGACGCCGGAAACAAAACTATTTCGGAAAAAGCGAACTTGTTCAACCGGATCAAAGTCCCCTGGTTTGCTTGGAACTTGTGTTCCAACATCCTTAGGGACTTTGGTTACTCCAACCATCTCTGGTACCCCTGCCTTTACAAAAGAAGTTTTGTGGCCACAAGAGGACATTAGAACTGATCCTAGTGTAACGATAAACACTTCTATTCCTAAACTGGCTCCGTCTACAGCTGATTCAGAAGGTGTTACCCCTCCAACAACTGTCATTGTAGAACCTATACCTTCTTCGGCACCAGAAATATTTTAAGGACCTGAAGGTCTACCTCTCCCACTTGGATTGATTTCTATAGAAGATATTGTGGAGGGTACTCCATCTAGTACTCCATTGCATTTTGGAGCTGGGATCACCCTATATCCTTCTTCATCAGAAGTTAGTCTTCCTTCATCGCAAGTTCCTGTAGAATCACTAGGGAATCTTTTGAATAGACTAGATATGTCTGAACAACCATCGACATCTAAGATTGTGTGATCTGACGCAGTAGCAACAGAACCTCCTGCTGCTACTCCAACAATGTTCGCTGGTGCACCCTCTGTCCCAACTAGCTCTCAACCACTAGATGGAGTCCATCCAGGGACTGTTTCGATAGTATGGTTTGTTCCCGTTTGTTCGTCTGGAATAATATCCAGAATCTTTTATGTTGAGTCTCAGCAAATTGATCCTTCGCAATAGTATCAATTTGGGCAATTCGGTCCCCAAAGGCCAATCATCCCTTTGAGCACTAGATTGCTGTCATATGGGGGGCAGTATGCCCTTTCCTTGTGTCCTCTGGGAGAACAACGATATGGGAGTTCGCAACAGAATTCGAGTCATGCTGGAATTACATCCAGTGGTTGGGTACCAATACTACCTCAACAACCAAGAGTTGTATACTGAATGCAACAAAGCCTACCTATGTCGAATATCCCCACTACACTGGCCATTGTGACAATGTCGCAAGTACAAGCGTTGCCTATTGTATGCCAACCTCAAGTTTCTCAGGTCGTAATACAATAGCCTCCTATCTCCACGACGCAGCCGCAATCACCAATTAGTGGCTCCCTAACCGAAGCAACCCAGGTTCAAATGGATACTATTACCCCTCATCTTGGTAAAATAGCCAGTATTGGACAACAACAAATGGTTTCACAACCATGGCTGGTGCAATATCAACAAACGCAATTCCAACAAGCCTACCAAGGATCTGAGCAACAAGTCTTTGCGAGTAATGGGCAGCTGTATATTCAAAACGAGTAACAACAATCATATCAAAATGGTTATGCCCATCAACCTTACCAAAGTTATCAGCATCAAATGCATTATGCTGGTGTGCAAAGACCCATTACTCAAGCAATCCCATCTTATCTTGGGTATGCTTCGCCAAACCTGAATCAACAGTTTCCCTTCATGGCAACTTTAGAGTTACCAGATCTAAAGTGGCTAACAAACGATCCAATTACTTATGCCCCTTGGTGGCCAGTGATTCCTCATAAAGTTCCATCAGATATTCCTAAATTTAATGGAAATTCGGGTGAAGACCTGTCGAATCATGTGATGACCTTTCATTTGTGGTGTTCATCCAACATTCTCAATGATGATTCGATTAGGCTTCACCTTTTTCAGCGAACGTTAACTGGTCCGGCAGCAAAATGGTACATTGAATTGCCCAGAGCTTCATTTGATAACTTCAACACCCTTGCCACAACCATTTTAACCCATTCTCAGTTACCAATAAGGTACGAAACAAGAATAGAGCTTCTTACCAATTTCAAATAGACGACGACCACTCACATATCCAATCATATTCATGAGTGGCGACGTCGTCATAGAATGCTAAAAACATATGTTCCTGATCAGCTGCTAGCTGAATGGTTTATTAAGTCATTATTACCTTCTATCAAAGAAGATGTGGCAAAGGGAGGGGTCATCACTGAAGAGCAAGTCATTGCTCGTGCGCAATATCTACACTTGATCTATACTCAGCCTGGCATGCTCTATGACAAAATCCTTGATGCTCCTAGACCAGAATTTTCCGTTCCCCCTCCTCCTAAATCAAACAAAGACTCTCATGCCAGTGATGGCGTGATAGGTACGACAAGCACGAAAACCATAAAGGATACATCAAAGAAAGCTCGTACGGTTTCTAGTCAAAATGAAAATGAAGAACTTCTCACCTCAGAGGTAAATGCCGTGTCAACTGACAAAGGCAAAGAACCGAAGCAACCAGAGTGCAAGAAGAAAACGAAAGGGAAAAGGAAGAAACAGGAGGATTCGTCTCCTGAAAATCCTTCTGCAAACCCTTCTGGAGAAAGGAAACCAAATCATCCATGCTTTATATGCGATGAGGATCATTGGATGAAAGACTGTCCACATAAAACTGAGCTTAGGAAACTCTTAAAGAATTCAAAAACCTTAGCAATATTGACTAATTCGTTTCCAAATCTAGGAACTAATTTAGTTTCTAGTGACAATGCTTCCCCATCCCAAGTGCTCATGTTTTCCATTTCGAAACAGCAAAATGATGCTTTGATATCGACAAAGAATAAAGATTACGGGAATCCATAGTTGTCAAACAACAAGGCTAATGATCAACCTAGTAGTTCGACAACAAATTTGACCAAAGTTGTGCCACCCATCATTCCTGAGCTAACGATAATGCTGCCAAAGGGAGTAGTACAAAAATAGACATTTAATCCTCGTGCCAGAGTAGCACAGAATTATAATATGGTAGAGGACTTGGCCCAATCGCCGTCTGCTATGTCGACACTTGAGGTACTACAAAATTGCCCCTCCCAAAAGCAAGCTCTATTATCAGCTAGGTGGGATTGACCCAGCAGATTCCAATCTTGTGGCCTTTAATCATAAAGGATATGACCCTCAGTTACCAGCTCAACTTGCTTTCCTTATTCAAGTGAAATCCCTCAACAAAACTGTTCATCAAACAATTATTGATGAGGGAGCATCTACATGTATTATGTCGATGAGTTGCTAGAAAACTTTGGGCTCACCATCCTTGTCACGATCGTCAACAATGTTGAAAGCATTTGATGGACAAACATACACTCCATACAGAATTTTAAGTAACTTGCAAGTCGAACTGGGGGACAAAACAATAGAAATTGATGTTGAAGTTATCGACGAAAACCTCGATTACAACATCCTACTAGGAAGGCCCTAGATATATGCTATGGTTGCTGTTGTGTCGACATACTTCAGAAAGATTGCATTTCCTTTCCAAGGAGGAATTACAATCATCGACTAACAAATGTTTCTCCCCAACAGATCACATGTTACGGGAAGCATTTCGATGATCCACAAGAGCTCTCAGTCGCTTCAAAATATCAGAGTAGGCCTACTAAAAGACCCGACATTGATGGGTACTTTTGCCCTACTGCCTCCAAACAATCTGGCAGAAGTGGCCACGGTGGGAACCTACAATATGGTGTCTTTCATTCAGAAGATATCTGATCACGAGGTTAGCATGGATCATCGTGAGGTTTTGCCTCCAAGCCCAATAGAAATATTGTAGCAATCAATGTTTTCGGCATGGGAGGCGAATCCAAATCAATGCTCGTCAAGCGTTTGGATAGATAGGTCTAAGGAATATGGTACCTCTCTAGATCCTTTGTCACATGTACATTCTACAGACGAAGGAATTGTTCAGTCAATGATGATTGACGGGGCACCATGGGAATATTACCACCATCGTTCCCATCTTCCAATTTACAAAGAAGATTATTCCAGCGACCTTGATCATCCTTTAGTTTTTGATTTCCTATCAAATACTATATATATGGTGGATTTCGAGCGAAAATTGTCCAATATAGAAGAGACTATCACCATCAATATCTCGACCAAACCAAATGTTGTAGAGAATATTCATGTCAGCAAATCTTGTTCTCCTTTAGAACTGGAAATATATTACGCTCTCTTTCGCGACTTGAGAGATGTCTTTGCATGGTCATATGAAGAAATTCCAAGCATTGAATCGAGCATAGTTGAACATGAAATTAAGATGTATCTAGATGTCAAACCAATATGACAATAGCTTCAACAGGTGCACCCCAAGAAAGCCGCTGCCATTAAGGTAGAAGTTGAAAAACTTCTCCATGCTGGTTTGATTTACCCGGTTCCTCTAACCAATTGGGTATCGAATATTGTTCCTGTGATGAAAAAGCAAGGAACGATTAGAGTGTTCGTCGATTATAGGGATGTAAATCAAGCTTGTCCAAAAGACAACTACCCTACACCCTTCATTGACCAGATAATTGATGAATGTGCCGGATGTGAAATCTTTTCATTTATGGATGGATCTTCTGGGTATAGTCAAATAAATATCCGCCCACAGAACCAGTCAAAGACTGCATTTATTTTTCTGTGGGGCACATTCGCTTACCGCAAGCTACCTTTCGGTTTAAAGAATGCAGGGGCAACCTTTCAGAGGGCAATGAATTATGCCTTCCATGAAATCAAAAACATCGTTCAACCATATCTTGATGATCTTCCTACTCATTTGCGAAAGCCAACCGATCATACGCATCATTTGAGAGCGATATTTCTACGTTGCTGACACTACAAGATATGACTCAATCCACACAAATGTGTGTTTTGTGTCAGTTCTGGTAGTTTACTTGGCTTTATAGTCTCAAAGGACGAGATTCGTCTCGACCTGTGTAAGGTTCAGGCAATCATTGATTTGCCTCCACCTTCAAGCTTGCTTCAGATTCAGAAACTCTAAGGGAAAGCAAATTTTTTGAGGAGGTTCATTCCAAATTACGCCGAACTTGCTAAAGGTTATACGCGTCTGTTGAAAAAATAAGTACCCTTCATCTGGGATCAGGTCGTGTAAGCTTCCTTTGATGCTCTAAAGGAATCCCTAATAAAGGCATCATTAATGTATGCTCTTGATTATCAAAAAGACTTTAACTTGTATCTGGCTATAGCAGATACAACCATAGCAATGGTTTTAGTTCAAGAAGACAATGGAATTGAACATCCTATCTATTATTTAAGTCAAAACTTAAATGATACAGAAACCAAGTACTTCTATGTTGAAAAGCTGGCTCTCACAACTGTTCAAGTGATACAGAGATTTCGACACTATATCCTCTTTTGAAAAACTACCATTTTGTCATATTGCAACCCCATGACTTATATCATGTCGCGAAAGTTACTGGGGGGAAAATATTACAAATGGATAGCAATTTTACAAGAGTTTGATTTGGAATTCATAAAATCCAAATCAAAGAAAGCCCTGGTTTTCACGGAGTTACTATGCGACCTCCCATCATCATTCAGCGATTCAACATCCAATGCAATGATCATGGATGAATCTTTGTTTCTGATATCTTCAAGTGATCCGTGGTATGGAGATATAATCATCTATCTCCAGACCCAAACATATAGGTCTAATACCTCCCGTTCAGAGAAACATCATACTCGATACCAAGCAAAAGACTACATGATTGTCGGTGATACACTTTACCATCATGGTATCGATATAGTTCTACGGAGGTGCCTCACCCATGAGGAGGTCGAAAAAAGTCCTAAATGATTGTCATTTAGGTGCGTGTGGGGGGCATCAATCTGGTTATGCTATAGCACAAAATATTTTACGAGCAGGATATTTCTGGCCAACAATGTTCAAGGATTGCATAACCGCAATCAGAAGTTGCCATGCTTGTCAAATATTTGATACCACCTGCACCTCTGCAGCCAGTAGTCGCTGTTGGGTCATTCGCCAAATGGGGCATAGATTTCATGACATGTAACCCCACCTCGGCTAGGGGGCATGGGTATAACATAGTTGCAATTGACTATTTTACGAAATGGGCCAAGGTGATGCCTATATTAAACAACAATGGTGAAACGACTGCTCTTTTCTTTTTCAATCATGTAGTCTCCAGATTCGGTGTTCCATAGGCTATAGTCGTAGATAATGGATCACATTTTCGCAATCACATGATGGTTGAGCTAGCTGCCAAATTAGGACTGTCCCATGACAACTCTACTCTGTATTATCTACAAGCTAACGGGCAAGTTGAGGTAATCAACAAAGTCCTGAAGCACATGCTGCAAAGGATGATTGGAGTCCATAAACAGAGTTGGCACCTAATCCTGTACTTAGCTTTGTGGGCATACCGAACATCGGTGAGAAATGCGACTAGGTTTACACCCTTTCAGTTGATGTATGGCTTAGATGCAATCTTACCAGTTCAGTGTGAAATCTCGTCCCTCAAACTTGCAGTCGATCTTCTCCCTGGAACTTCAGAAGAAGAGGCTCGTTTCAGGGAATTAATCCAATTGGATGAAACCCGCCGTGATGCCACCTTGGATAATGAAGCACATAAGAAATGAGTCAAGGCACAGTTTGAAAAGAATGTCAAACCCTATGTCTTCTTAGAAGGTGATCTAGTCTTACTTTACGACAAGGAGTCCGATAAGTTGGGAGCAGGTAAGTTCCAGTCTTTATTGATGGGCCCCTATATTGTTAAGCGTGTATTAGCAAAAGGAGCCTACAAGTTAGTGGATTATGATGGAATTCCACTGTTGCAACCTCGAAACGGGTTGTACCTTAAGCGTTACTATGCTTGACTCAGTGTAGTAACCTCTTCATATGCTTTTGCTACATTTTTGTTTTCGCTAAGAGCAATCGTTTTGGTTAGGTAATCCACTTTTTCATTTGTTACATATGTCGAACCTATTGGAATCATTTGTTGGATATGCCGATGGAGCAAGCCGTAGTTAACGGAACCTATCTTTTGCAGCCTGGGCCATGTTTGATTCATGCGACGAGTTAGTAAGTTTCGGAGGGGTATGTATTGGCCGATCAACGAAAAACATCACTGAATACAGTGTGTTGATAGAGCTACTCTCTAATGCCATTGCACATGGCATACGCCGACTTGTTGTCAAGCTAGACTCACAACTCGTCATTCTACAACTTATTAGTATCTATTCTGTGCGGAATCTAGCTATCTATTGCATGTTCCTAAGGGTCAAGATTTTGGAAAGATAGTTCAATTCTATCCAATATCAACATATTTCTAGAAACTTAAACACATTAACAGATTCATTAGCAAATTATGTGTTGGATAGAAATTTGCGACATTTATAAAAGGAAAGCATTTCATCAATATTTGCATCAGGATCATATAACTTAACCAAAATAAAGCTCTGAAAATCAAAAATATATATAGACTGTTTATGGTTTACACATAGTGTTCTGTGTCCAAGAAAAAACCGGTCAAATGACCCAGAAATTCAAAATGGTAGGGGGCACCCTAGTCTAATGGTGCTGGTGATAACAAGTCACTGCCTGTGCAATCATGCATAAAAGCCTCGTCCATCGACGTGACACGACGATAGTATATCATTGTAATCTCAGAGACAGCTCGTTAGTCCTCACATCCGGGATACCAAGAGTGAGGCCTTCGATCTGATCCTGCAATGCTGCAAGAGTCTCGGCCACATCTAGGTAGCGAAGGACAACCCTCCCTACAGCCTCTCTTGTTGGAATGGCAGCTGGTGCTCTCAGTCGCACTGCTGGTCACACCAGTATAATATCTGCATGAGCACATGTGTTTTGATTAGTCTTGATAAAAGAAAACACATGTGTTATCGGGAAATCTAGTGTCTATACAGAGCTGCTAGTTCCACTAAGACGGGTAGCTATCTTAGAAACAAACAGATTAAAGTTACTTTCTCTTTCCTTTATGAGAAATAGATAGGAGAGGAGCAAAGAATACCAACCTCGATCTTTCGCTTGGTTCTTTTCTTGTTCCTTCTACCCCTTTGATAGATCTTTGCCGCTACTCCCTTGACCACTCCACTTCAAAGAGTACCTGTAAAGTCAAAGCAGCATAATACCTTCAAAGTGCAAAGATCTACAATCGTAAACAATATAGGACCATATATATATTGACCACATACATGCATATATTAGCAAACATACAAGAATGTGGAGGACAACTTGAATAGCTTTATTGATATAGAGATTAGAAGAGAGGATTACAACCCATTGATCTGACCCAGCCTCATCCTCCCAGCATGAAAGCCCTTCTTCACCTCATGAAAAGCTTAGATCACCCAACACTATGATATTCCACCGGGAAACCAAGAACACTTCCTTACAAGATACAATATTCCAGCCTTTGGATCTCTAGGATGAGTGATCCATATATAGATGATTGCAGGGGGTGAGTCAGCTTTTGGGATTTTGATTAGTGTCTTCTTTCTGATAGTCCTTGATTCCACTTGAGGATTGATGATCTCTTACTCATCCCTGGGCGAATTCAGAGAGGCAAGTGTCATAAGAGAAGTTTCTGGAAGATTCCATGATCATCCACCTTGCAAACTGTCTTTGCCATTTGTCTACTCTCGCCCATCACACCCTACAAAAGGGATTTTCAGTATGCATTGCACTTTTTACACTGGGCAGGTGAGATGCATCGCACCCTCTACACTGAGGAGTCTGTATGGTCCAATTTTGACCAGTTTTGAGCAGTTTTCTGTGGAGAACATCTGGGAGATGATGTAATCAGCTGACCTTGTTCCTTTAGGGCATGAAACAACACTTTTAGGGACTTAGAATCCCTTGTTTTATGGACATATATGATTGGGGTTGCAGTGCCCAAATATGTCTATAACAGTTGCCCCCTAAAGCATGAGGTTGAAAATATTTTGATGTCGGGTGAAATGCTTTATCATGAGGATCAGAGGTTCTTTTGAACTGGAAGGCGACCTGTAATAAGATACAATAAAATACATTATCTTCATCACATTTTCATGATCTAGCTGAGGTGTACATTCCCATGCTTAGCTCTATAAATTCATTTTCATGTACATAGGACAGACAACCGTTTGTGTGGCAGACTGATGATTTTGGTAGAGTCATCATCCTTTGATTTGGATGATCATCTGTGCAACAATGATGTACATTTGATGTCTTTATTTTCTTGAATATATCACAACCTAGATGGCTGAAACTAGATCCAGGGTCTTCAAACTCGTCCAATCTTCACCCAAAGTACAAGTCGATCCACGTGAAAAATGTTCTAGAGTCGATCATGGAAAGACATCACCTGATTACCAGCCAATGATGTAAGCTGTTAATAGGCATGAGAGGAATCACCGATAATGATGATGACCCTCAAAGTACTAGAGTACAATTCGTGTGGTGTGAAAAAGGGACTTGGCATAGAACACCACGCAAAATCTTTTGGTCAAAGGCCATTGATGTAAACCTATAGCCGAAAGTGAGAAACTTGCCATTGAGACATGCAAGCTTCAAAGTACTGAAAGGGTTGTTCCTAGGTCGACTTCTTGGATAATGAGCTATCGTCAACAAGAAGTGACCCGTCGTAGGAGGGTCTTAATGAATCCCAAATCTATGACACAAAACAGAGCAAATAATTTTGTGGAGGTGAAAACGATCTGATGATACAGGGTTCAGGGTGGCAGTCATGAAAGAATGAAGCGTGAAGGTATTGCAGTGGATGAGACACAAGATGGGTTAGTGAATTCTATGATTGACTTCTCTTGAACATATCAGTGACACTGAAAAGGATTGGTAGTGTTAACCCCAAAGATGGATGGTACGGTGGACCAATGGTAATATGACCAGTGAACGGAATAACCCAACCCGACGCAATCATGGCGATGGAGTGAAAGTGTCATGTTCAAGAGCGACTCGCTACCAATAAAGTTCAAGTTTTCTTCCCAATTTTCCCCAATCATTTCTGACCAGTACCTCTTTATTTTTATCAAGCTTGAGGAGGATAACAGATGCTTGTTCTATAATTTTCCCTTTGGGCAAAGCTGTTGCTATGTTTTAACGAGCCTAGCAACAGTAAAACTCATTCTTGTCTGCATGGACAAGTTTGTCGCTATTGGTTTTAACGAGTTTGACGACAAAGACAACTCGGTCCTTTTTCAATTTTAAAGAGTCTAAAAAGGGATGGAAAGGAAACTCTAGTAATCCTTTTTCGTCATATAATCCCTCAAGTCTGAAAAAGTATAAAATAATACGAAAGGGATGAATTTTCAATAGTTTTAACGAGCCGAACAAAACAAGCGCTTGATCTTTTTGTGTAATAATCCGTCAGCTCCAAAAAGATTAAAATCTAGAGGAGGGATAGCACTCCCGGTAGCTTTAACGAGCTGGAGAGGCCAATTGCTCGACAATATTTTCATATTTTATGAGTTAGATGAAAAGAGCTTAAAGGAGACTCATTTTTGAGGAATGAGTGATATTTTCGGGTAGCTGCTAATTCCAGGTAAGGTTTGAAATTTTCCAATCATGGCAGTGTCACAAGGATGGCTAATAGAATCACTCATCACAACTGTTCCTAAAAAGGGGTAAACAATCAAATGGAGGCGTATGATCGACTAAAAACAGAGTGGAGGTGATGGTAAGAACACGACCAAGGCTCAAAAGCTGATGATAATGCATTTCACAATGGTTATATACCGAAGATTGGTTCATTTTTTAATGAGCTTAAACTCTGGTGGAACATATGCTCATTGCTTAGGTTTAAGTTTTAACGAGCTTGAACTTTGTGTAAAACTTCTCGTGGCGGGTTTATTTTTAACGAGCTTTTAACCCTATGGTAACATTGCTCGTGGCGAGTTTATTTTTTAACGAGCTTTAACCCTACGGTTACACTGCTCGTGGTGCATTTATTTTTTAATGAGCTTGAACCCTATAGTAACACTACTCATGATAAGTTTGCATTCCCTCAGCATAATAACGCAAATCGAGGTGCATGCCCCCCAAGCTTCATTGCATTCAACACGGTGGTTGGAATGAAGGTTTGCCTCTGAGATCTTTCAAAGACTCAACTTAGAAACGGAGTTGTTTCATTTTTTAATGAGGTTGACACAGTAAAATAACTATCCTCATGATTCCTTGTTTGATTTTTTAACGAGGTCGACACGAGATAAGAACCATCCTTGGAATCCACCGTATTTACAGTATTTGATAGAAAATAAAAAACTGAAGGATGATTAAGGTTGTTGGAATAATCTTCATGGTAATCCAGAAGATGGGAACAATGGTGGTAATCTTCCCATGGTGCCTCTCTTATCATCATTGACTGAATGATTCCTTCATCTGTAGAATGTATATGTGACCAAGGATCTGAAGAGATACGATATTCCTTAGACCTATCTATCCAAACACTCAATGAGTGTTGATTTGGGTTTGCCCCCTAGGCCAAGAAAATTGATTGCTACAATATTTCTAAAATGGCGATGATCCATGCTGTCAAAATGTTTAGGAATCTTCTGAATCTAGAAGATATCATATTGCAGGTTCCCACCGTGGCCACTTCCGCCAGATTGTTTGGAGGCGGTAGGGAAAAAGTACCCATCAATTTTGGGTCTCTTAGTAGGCCTACTCCGATATTTTGAAGTGATTGAGAGCTCCTGTGGATCATCGGAATGCTTCCTGTAACTTGTGAACTGTTGGGGAGGAATGTTTGTTGGTCAATGATTCTAATTCCCCCTTAGAAAGGAAATGTAATATTTCTAAATTATGTCGACACAACAGCAGCCATAGCATATATCCAGGGCCTTCCTAGTAGGATGTTGTAATCGAGGTTTCCATCGATAACTTCAACATCAATTTCTACTATCTTGCCCCCCAGTTCGACTTGCAAGTTACTTAAAATCCCGAATCGAGTGTATGTTCATCCATCAAATGATTTCAACGTCGTTGACAATCATGACAAGGGTGGTGAGCCCAAAGTTTTCCTGCAACTCATCGACATAATACATGTGGATGCTCCCTCATCAATAATTGTTCGATGAAAAATTTTGTTGAGGGCTTTCACTTGAATAAGGAAAGCAAGTTGAGCTGGTAACTGAGGGTCATATCCTTTATTATTAAAGGCCACAAGATTGGAATCCGCTGGGTCAATCCCACCTATTATTGATAATAGAACCTGCTTTTGGGAGGGGCAATTTCGTAGTACTTCAAGTTTCGACATAGCGGAAGGAGATTGGGCCAGGTCCTCTATTATATTATAATTTTGTGCTTCTCTGGCACGAGGATTAAATGTCGATTTTTTTACTACTCCCTTTGGCAGCTTAATCATTAGCTCAGGAATTATGGGTGGCATAACTTCGGTTGAAGTTGTTGTCAAACTACTAGGTTGATCAATAGCCTTGTTGTTCGATAGCTGTGGATTCACGTAATCTTTATTCCTTTTCGATATCAAAGCATCATTCTGCTGTTTCAAGATGGACAACATAAGCACTTGGGATCAGGAAGCATTGTCACTAGCAACCAGATTGGTTCTCGGGTTTGGAAATGGATCAGTCAATGCCACTGAGGTTTTTGAACTCTTAAACAGTTTCTCAACTTCAACTTTATGCGGACAATCTCTCATCCGATGATCCTCATCGCATATCTGACACCTCGCAAGGGGCTTCCTTTGCCCATAAGGGTTTGCAAAAGGTTTTTCAGGAGATGAATTATCCTACTTCTTCTTTTTCCTTTTCTTTTTGCCGCCTGGTTGCTTTAGATTTTTGCCCTTGTCAGTTGACATGGCATTGACCTCTGAGGCGAGAGGTTCTTCATTTGCATTTTGACTAGAAACTGTACAGGCTTTCTTTGATGTAGCCTTTATGGTTTTCGTGCTAGTCGTACCTATCACACCATCGCTGGCATGAGAGTCTTTGTTTGATTTAGGAGGAGGAGGAACGGAAAACTCCAACCTAGGATCATCAGGGATTTTTTCGTAGAGCATGCCAGACTGAGTATAGATCAAGTCTAGATATTGTGCACGAGCAATGAATTGCTCTTTAGTGATGACCCCTCCCTTTGCCACATATTCTGTAATAGAAGGCAATAATGAATTACTAAACCATTCAAGGAACATATGTTTTTACCATTCTACGACGACGTCGCCACTCATGAATATGATCAGATATGTGAGTGGCTATCATCTGTTTGAAATTGGTAAGAAGCTCTGTTCCTGTTTCGTACCTTATTGGTAACTGAAAATGGGTTAAAAAGGTTGTGGCAAGGGTGCTAAAGTTATCAAATGAAGCTTTAGGCAATTCGATGTTACATTTTTCTACCGGGCCAGTTAACGTTTACTCAAGATGAATTAATTCATTATTTTTCAAGCAGTTGGTGAGGCTAAATTTGAATTTTAATTCACAATTTTCATTCAAGGACAAATTAAAATTGGAATATACTGGATTCTATTCTAATGGCCGGTGTAGTGGGGATATTCGACACAGGTAGGCTTTGTTGCATTGAGTATACAACTCTTGGTTGTTGAGGCAGCATTGGCACCCAACCACTGGATGTAATTCTAGCATGACCTGAATTCTGTTGCGAACTCCCATATGGTTGTTCTCCTAGAGGAAATAATGTAAGGGCATACTACCACCCATATGGTGGCAAACTAGTGCTCAAAGGAATGATTGGCCCTTGGGAACAGGACTGCCCAAATTGATATTATTGCGAAGGATCAATTTATTGAGACTCAACATAAGAGATTTCGGATATTATTCTAAACAAACAAATGGGAACAGACCATACTGTCGAAATAGTCCCTGGAAGGACTCCATCTAGCCGTTGAGAGCTAGTTGGGACAGATGGTACACCGGTGAAGATTGTTGGAGTACCAGCAGGAGGTTCCGCTGCTGCTGCGTCAGATGACATAGTCCTAGATGTCGACGGTTGTTCAAACATATCTAGTCTATCCAAGAGATTTCCTAACGATTCTACAGGAACTTGCGATGAAAAAGAGCTAACTTTTGTAGTAGAAGGATGTAAGTGGATACCAGTTCCAAAATGCACTGGAATACTGGGTGGAAGATCCTCCACTATCTTTTCTATAGCAATCAATCCAGGTGGAAGAGGTAGACCGTCAAGTCTGTAAAATATTTCTGATGCCAAAGAAGGTATAGACTCTACAACAATAGATGTTGGAGGGGTGACACCTTCTGAATCAGCCCCAGGTGGAGTTGTTTTAGGAATAGAGGTGTCTTCCGTTACACTAGGATCAGTTCTAATATCCTCTTGTAACTGCAGAACTTCTTCTATAAAGGTAGATGTACTAGAAATAATTGGAGTAACTGTAGTCTTTGACGATGTTGAAACACAAGTTTCAAATAAATCAGGTGAATTCGACTCAGTTAAACGAGAATGCCTTGTCCTGGATGGTTTATTTCTGGGGTCAAAGATGGTTGACTCACTAGTCTCCACGAACGACGAGGTTTTGATTGAATTTCTTCCACGATTGCGGATTACTTGATCAACTCAAAGGGTAAAATGTGATTCTGAATTAAATGAATTTTAGATGCTTTGACACAACTTGCTTTTTCTATTTTTAAGAGTCGAGAAAAAGCTAAAGATGACTCTAGTCACCTTCGATTTTTAATGAGCCTGAAGTGACAAGTGCTCAGATGGACCTTTTCTTTTAAGGAGTCTGAAAAGGAACGAAAGAGACTACTTTGGAAATCTAGATAGAGGGATTACCAAACCAATCGCAAAACTACAGAATACTTTTTACGGTATGACAGTCAGTCTTCTCGAATGCTATGTTCAGTGCATTGTGATCGATAGGGCAGCAGACACGGCTCCCTAAGTATAAAGGATATAGCCTATTGTGGTCTTCCAATATATACTCAATGGTACGTGGGAGCACAAGTCTGTACAAGCACTTGTCATCTCAAAGAGGAGGAATCACCCAACCAACAATGAAAGCGATAGTTACCAGGCTTTACGACGCTAGAATATGTCTCTAGCCTAGACTTCTAAATGTTGTGTGTTAGGTTCCAAAGCGTTTTTATGTTCATTGAATTTTTTTTATAGTTGATCTTCATTAAGAAGTTTGCCTTTCAGGTTCATCACGTGATGTAGATATACAATTCCTAAAATGCAATCTAAGATGATAAACAATCGTTTAATCTTCTTTTTGCAATGAAAATCCTAGCTACTAAGGAAAGAGAAGCAGAATTCTTTCAATAAAGAGCAAAGAGCACACACTAGATGCACTGTCCTAAATCAAAACAACAAGCATTCTAAATGAAAATGCACGTGCATGTATTTTTTTTGCTTTCTTAATGTGTGAATGACAAAAAGAATGCTAAGTACAAATTTGAATTGTTTCAAGCGACAGTAGCTAACGATTTTCTTTTCAAAAAACGAAAGGAAGATAATGACGACACTTTGCGATTTTGAATTGAAAATTTCTTTTGACACTTGAAAAACTACTAATTCAAATCAAATACAAGAGTAATAGTGTAATCAACCATCAAGAAAAATAGGATTCTTTTCTTTGATTGAAAACGACAGTTCCAAATCAAAAGACGACAGCTTGATTACGCTACTTCTTTGTAAAAGAGGACCGTAAATGACGTACAATACATAAAAGCATTTACAGTCCTTTGTACTTTGGAGGTTGAATCATGAAAAGGAATGGAGTTTTGACAGAGGTATACTAATCACAGACAACAAAACTCCCGAATAAAGCTAAAGAGAGTCAACAAAAACCAAAATATGGAAGCAGAAGAGGTCTTATCTGATCATCACACCTACAACATAGGGAAAGTGTGATGCATCTCACCTACTGCACACGGGAGGTGCAATGCATCCAGATTCCCAAGAAGAGAAGGTGCGATGGTCCAGGGATGAGACTTCAACTGGGTTCTTGGTCACAGTTTGTAGCTCAGTTCAAGGATTTCAGCCAAGCAAATGATAGTCAGTAAATGCAAATCACAGGGGCTGATCTAATGAGGCTACTGGAGCCACCACCAGGGAAATTAGGATGTTTTTAAATCAACTGTTCATTTTATAAACAAAATCTGGAGATAGACTGAAGCAGCATTGATCTAGCTGGCTTGACTTCAGGATCCGTCTGTAAGTTTATAAAGCAAACAAATATAGACAAACAAACAAACTACTCGCTCCCCAGGGGAGTTGCCATTTTGTTATCGGGAAATCTAGTGTCTATGCAGAGCTGCTAGTCCCACTAAGATGGGTAGCTATCTTAGAAACAAATAGATTAAATTTACTTTCGCTTTCCTTTACGAGAAATACATAGGAGAGGAGCAAAGAATACCAACCTCAATCTTTCACTTAGTTCTCTTCTTGTTCCTTCTCCCCTTTTGAAAGATATTTGCCGCTCCTCCCTTGACCACTCCTCTTTAAAGAGTACTTGTAAAGTAAAAGTAGCATAATACCTTCAAAGTGCAGAGATCTACAATCATAAACAATATAGGACCAAATATATATTGACCACATACATGCATATATTAGCAAACATACAAGAATGTGGAGGAAAAATTGAATAGCTTTATTGATATAGAGATTAGAAGAGAGGATTACAACCCATTGATCTGACCCAACATCATCCTCCCAGCATGAAAGCCCTTCTTCACCTCATGAAAAGCTTAGATAAACCAACACCATGATATTCCACTGGGAAACCAACACTTCCTCACAAGATACAATATTCTAGCCTTTGGATCTCTGGGATGAGGGATCCATATATAGATGATTGAAGGGGGGTGAGTCAGCTTCTGGGATTTTGATTAGTGTCTTCTCTCTAATATTCCTTGATTCCACTTGGAGATTGATGATCTCTTACTCATCCCTGGGTGAATTTAGAGAGGCAAGTGTCACAAGAGAAGTTTCTGGAAGATTCCATGATCATCCACCTTGCAAACTGTCTCTGCGATTTGTCTACTCTCGCCCATTGCACCCTACAGAAGGGCTTTTTAGTATGCATTACAATTCTTACACTGGGCAAGTGAGATGCATCGTACCCTCTGCACTGAGCAGTCTGTATGGTCCAGTTTTGACCAGTTCTGAGTAGTTTTCTGTGGAGAACATATGGGAGATGGTGTAATCAGCTAACCTTGTTCCTTTAGGGCATGAAACAACACTTTTAGGGACTCAAAAGCCTTTTGTTTGTGGACATATATGATTGGGGTTGTAGTGCCCAAATATGTCTAAAACAACAGGAGCATTATAAAAGAAATGAACAGGGATATGGTTAGAAATTTTACCTAAAACACTCCACTGCTCACCAGCCGGCAGCACGAAATCTGGGTCACCCCGGAAATCCATACCAGCATATGAACACTCGGCATAAACCATCTCCTGATGGTTGAACCACTCAAAGAAGGCATCAGAGAAAGAATCCTATGGCTGACTAGCATGTCGGGCCATAAGGTCAACCCATCTCTACATCCGTGGCTTAGTTGGTGGCGGCAAACCAAGTGAAATGTACTGCAGCTGCATTAGTGGTATCTTCTCCAAGGCAAAAGCGGTAAAAATGGAACCATAGCCAAAGTTCTTATATTGTCCATTTTTCACCTTGGTAAGATGTTCATTTATCACTAGAAGTACTGCATCACACCAGTTGAACACCTTCGGTTCGAGGCATTCCAAGGCATACTGCATATAGGACCTGTTGGCCAAGTGAAGAGTCGAACTACCAGCCAGTCTAGCAAAAGTGAACAATATAGTCCTCAAGGATCAGTCAGTGACATATCGGATGTTGATCTTGCCATTCCTGCTCATCTGAGATCCTTCTCTACAGTATCAACGAATATAATCCCTCACGGATCACCCCCATGGGCGAAACCTGATAGTGAGAGAGGGGCACCACGCCTCGATAAATTGGTCAAAAATTAGATGTCCACAATAGTCAAGGGGATGGATTTTCCTCTAATTTGGAACACCTGGTTGGCAGAATCCCATGCATTGAGGAAATATTGCAACAAGTTGATTTGTTGCCTCATGCTAGATATGCGGAAGAACTTGAGCAAGCCACAGTTCCGCAAAGCAGTTACCGTACTTGGATCATGTAAAGCAACCATGTCCTCTTCTTCATGCTCAAATTCTCACCATGTAACAACCATTTTGCTCCAATGAATCTTTGAAAAACAAACAAGAGAAGAGTCAGGGTCCTGATTTGGCAAAAAACAGGCAAAATTTCCATGAAACACAGTGCACAACTTTCCCTCCTTGCGCCCATCTTACCCTAGCTGTGTACTAAGTGAGATGCATACCGACTAGCCAGTGGCCAACCCAGTATGCATCAGACCTTTTGATATACATAGGGTGCGATGGGGGTAGAACGAATTGTTCAAACCCCAAAGGCTCAGAAAAGCAGGGAAGCATGCTTAGAACTCAAAAAGGAAAGAATGCAACTAAAGAGCTCAAGTTTAGCTCCTACCTGGTCCAGACAACACCAAGAATCATCCATAGGATCTCCTGGAATCAGCTAGTGAAAATCAAGGAGGAAAACACCTCCAAAGCTCCAACAATCTCAAACTCAAATGAAATGGTAAAATGAGGGGTAAAAACTACTTTTAAGTTACTTTTCACATAATTCGAGTAGGGTATTAGTGTTTTAACTCATTTTTTAAGCATATATTCTCATTTCTAATCATTTTCATGGAGCAATTGAATAGGTAGTACGACCGTTGAAAGAAAATAGTGTTAATGGTGGGTCGAATATCAATGACCATTATCACGAGTAGTTTTTATGCAAAGTTCAAGCTTGTTAAAAATTAAACCTAAGCGATGAGAAAATGTTTCCCCAAAGTTTAAGCTCATTAAAAAATGAACCAATATCTGGTAAATAACCATTGCAAATGCATTATCATCATCTTTTGAGCCTTGGTTGTGTTCTCATCATCACCTCCACTCTGTTTTAGCCAATCATACGCCTCCATTTGATTGTTTACCCCTTTTGAGGAACAAATGTGACGAGTGATTCTGTTAGCCATCCTTGTGACACTTTTGTGATTGGAAAATTCCAAAAGTTACTTGGAATCAGCTGGTACCCAAAAATATCACTCATTCCTCGAAAACAAGTCTCCTTTAAGCTCTTTTCATCTGACTCGTAAAATATGAAAAGATTGCCGAGCAATTGGCCTTTCCAGCTCATTAAAGCTACTGGAAGTGCTATCCCTCCTCTAGATTTTAATATTTTTGGACCAGAGGGATTATTACACAAAAATATCGAGCACTTGTCTTGTTCGGCTCGTTAAAACTATCGAAAATTCATCGCTTTCGTATTATTTTATACTTTTTCAGACTTAAGGGATTATATGATGAAAAAGGATTATTGGAGTTTCCTTTCCGTCCCTTTTCAGACTCTCTAAAATTGAAAAAGGACCGAGTTGTCTTTGTCATTAAACTCGTTAAAACCAATAGCGAGAAACTTGTCCATAGAGACAAGAACGAGTTTCACTGTCGCTAGGCTCATTAAAACATAGCGACGGGTTTACCCGAAGGGAAAATTATAGAACAAGCATATGTTATCCTCCTCAAGCTTGATAAAAATAAAGAGGTATTGGTCAGCAATGACTGGGGAAATTTGGGAAGAAAACTTGAAGAAACTTTATTAGTAGTGAGTCACTCTTGAACATGACACTTTCACTCCATCACCATGATTGAGTTGGGTTGGGTTATTCCATTCACCGGTCATACTACCATTGGTCCATCGTACCATCGATCTTTGGGGTTAATGCTACCAATCTATTTCAGTGTCGACGATATGTTCAAGAGAAGTCGATCGAGAATTCACCAACCCAGCTTGTGTCTCATCCGCTGCAATACCTTCACCCTTGATTCTTTCATGACCACCACCCTGAACCCTGTATCATTAGATCGTTTTCACCTCCACAAAATAATTTGCTCTGTTCCGTGTCATAGATGTGGGATTCATTAAGGCCCTCCTATGATGGGTTACTTCTTTTTGACGACAGCTCATTATCTAATAAGTCAACCTAGGAACAACCCTTTCAGTACTTTGAAGCTTGCATGCCTCAATGGCAAGTTTCTCACTTCCAGCGACAGGTTTACATCAATGGCCTTCGATCGAAAGATTTTAAGTGGTGTTCGATGCCAGGTCCCATTTTCACGCCACGCGAATTGTATTATAGTACCTTGAGGGTCATAATCATTATCGGTGATTCCTCTCATGCGTGTTAACAACTTACATCATTGGCTGGTAATCAGGTGATGTCTTTCCATGTTTGACTCCAGAACATTTTTCACATGGATCGACTTGTACTTCAGGCGAATATTGGATGAGTTTGAAGACCCCAGATCTAGTTTCATCCATCCGGGTTGCGATATATTCAGGAAAATAAAGACATCAAATTTACATCATTTTTGCACAGATGATCATCCAAATCAAAGGATGATGACTCTATCAGAATCATCAGTCTGCCATATAGACGGTTGTCTATCCTATCTACATGAAAATGAATTTATAAAGCTGAGCATGGGAATGCCCACCTCTGCTAGATCATGAAAATATTATGAAGATAATGTATTGTATTGTATCTTATTACAGGTCACCTTCCAGTTCGAAAAAACCTCGGATCCTCATGATAAAGCATTTCACACGACATCAAAAGATTTACGACCTCATGCTTTAGGGGGCACCTATTATAGACATATTTGGGCACTGAAACCCCAATCACATATGTCCATAAACCAAGGGCTTCTGAGTCCCTAAAAGTGTTGTTTCACACCCTAAAGGAACAAAGTCAGCTGATTACATCATCTCCTAGAAGTTATCCATGGAAAACTGCTCAGAACTGGTCAAAACTGGACCATACAGATTGCTCAATGCTAAGGGTGTGATGCATCTCACCTGCCACTTGAAAAAATTGCGATGCATCTTGAAACGCCCTTCTGTAGGGTGCGATGGGCGAGAGTAGACAAATGGCAGAGACAGTTTGCAAAGTGGATGATCATGGAATCTTCTAGAAACTTCTCCTGTGACACTTGCCTCTCTGAATTCGCCTAGGGATGAGTAAGAGATCATGAATCTCCAAGTGGAAACAAGAAATATTAGAGAAAGGACACTAATCAAAATCCTAGAAGTTGACTCACCTCCCTTCAAACATCTATATATGGATCCCTCATCCCAGAGATCCAGAGGCTGGAATTTTGCATCTTGTAAGGAAGTGTTGTTGGTTTCCTGGTGGAATATCATAGTGTTGGGTGATCTAAGATTTTCATGAGGTGAAGAAGGGCTTTCACGCTGGGAGGATGATGCTGGGTCAAATCAATGGGTTGTAATCCTCTCTTCTAATCTTTATATCAATAAAGCTATTCAAGTTTTCCTCCACATTCTTGTATGTCCGACAATATATGCGTTTGTGTGGTCAATATATATCTGGTCCTATATTGTTTATGATTGTAGATCTCTGCACTTTGAAGGTATTATTTTGCTTTGAATTTACAGGTATTCTTTGAAGCGAAGTAATCGAGGAAGGAGTGGAAAAGATCTGTCAGAGGGGAGAAGGAACAAGTAAGGAACCAAGCGAAAGCTTGATGTTGGTATTCTTTCCTCCTCTCCTATCTACTTCTCGTACAGGAAAATGAAAGTAAATTTAATCTGTTTGTTTCTAAGATACCTACCCATCTTAGTGGGACTAGCAGCTCTGCATGGACACTAGATTTCCTGATAACATGTAGGTTATGTGAAGGGAATCACCCCATACGCCTTTCTCCCTATTTGGACGAAGCCAAAAAGGTGTTGAATAACCATCTTGCTTCACCGTAGAAACTTTCATATGGTTATAGGAGACTCTCCTTTTCATCATGCTGGGGGCATGTAAACTAATATCAAGCATAGTTCTTTGTTTCAAGCTTCTGTAAAACTGAAATTGAATTCAAGCATAGTTCTTCATTTTAAGCTTATGTAAAAATGAAACTGAATTCAAGCATAGTTTTTCGTTTCAAGCTTGTATAAACATGAAACTAAATCCAAGCATAGTTCCCTATGGTTCAAGCTTGTCTAAAATGAACCCATCTCCATTTTAACCCTCATGATTTCCATTCTATCAGCCTCTTCCGCCAAATGAGCCTTGGTTTTTCTCCTTCCATCGTCACTATCTGCTTGGCCGATCATACACTTTCATTTGGTTGTTTTACCCTTTTTGAGGAACAGTTGCAATGAGTGGTCTTATTATCCAACCTCTTCACATAAATCAACATGTTTTGAGAAGTTCCAACATCACCAGAACCAATTTCTATCCTAGACACCACTCGTTCCTCAAAATGGAGTCCTCTTTAAGCTCTTTTCATACTCTCTAAATATGAAAAGATTTCCATGTGCTTGCCCTTTCCAGCTCGTTAACAGATTGGAAATGATATCTATCTTTTATTATTATACACTTTTTGGAGCTTGAGAGATTAATTTATGAAAAGAACTTGTGGAGTTTTCTTTTTGTCCCTTTTAAAACTCCCTAAACATGAAAAGGACCAAGTTATCTTTATCGTTAAACTCGTTAAAAACATTAAAGAGAGACAAACTTGTCCATCTAGACAAGACCGAGTTTCACCTTTGCTAGACTCATTAAAACATTGAATAGTGATGGGTTCACCCGAGGGGTGAAATTATAAAACAAGCATATGTTATCCTCCTCAAGCTTGATAAAAATAAAGAGGTACTGGTCAACAATGACTGGGGAAAATAGGAAATAGGGGAAACCACTTTATGGTAGCAGGTCTCTCTTGAACATGACACTTTCACTTCATCTCCATGACTATTTGGGTTGGGTTATCTACTTGATGGTTATCATACCTATGGTCTATCACACCATCCATCACTTTTGTTATGGGTCAATGCTGCCAGTTCATTTATACTATTTGGGTTGGGTTATTTGCTTGATGGTTATCATACCTATGGTCTATCTCACCATCCATTACTTTGATTTTGGGTCAATGCTGCCAATTCATTCAGTGTCATCCTTTACAGTACCATAAACCTTCATGTTCATGATCGCCATTCTTGAACCTTGTGTCATCACTCAAATTCCATCTCTAAAATCACTACACTTGTTTTGTGTCATTGATGTGGGATACATCAAGGCCCTCCTACAATGAGTCGCTTCTTTTTGACATCATCTCGTTATCCAAGAAGTTGACTTAGAAACACCCTTTCAGTATCTTGAGGCTTGCATGCATCAATGGCAGGTTTCTTGCTTGCGGCGATAGGCATACATCAATGGCCTCTGACCGAAAGACTTTGTATGGTGTTTGACATCAAATCATCCATTCACAGCATGAAAAATGTATTGCAGTACCTTGAGGATCATTACCACTATCGGTGATTTCTCTCGCATCTGTTAACAACTTACATCATTGGTTGGTAATCATATGGTGTCCTCCCATGTTCGGCCTCAGATCACATATTCACATGGTTAGACTCGTACTTGAGTGAATGATTGAATGAGATAGAAGACCTCGGATCTAGTTTCATCCATCTAGGCTACGATTTCAAGAGTACTAAATCATATGTACAATGGCTTTACATTGATGGTCATTCCAATCATGGGTCTATATTTGTAGATGATTGTTTATGTACATGTAATGAAATTTTATAAGCTGAGCATGGGTATGCCTTCCCTCAACAATTCATGTAAAATCAAATATCATGATATATGTATTGTAATTGATGCAGGTCACCTTCCACTTTGATACCTCCTCATCAGATTGTAAAGCATTTCATTCGACATTGGCATTTTTCCAACTCCATGCTTTAGGGGGCAGTTGTTACAAATCCATTTAGGCACATCAAATCCCAACATCCAGATCAGTGTTTTAGGGTTCATCAAACCCTAAATCCAGTTGTTTCATGCCCTAAACAAGTCACCCCTTTGAATGCCTCCTTCCCAGACAGTTTCATGACTTGAAGACATCTAGAAATAGCCTCTAGAGGGACCAACGTATGTAAGCCCTTATGAAGGTGTGTTACAGAGTAGTTGAGTCCACTACTAGGGTCCTCTTTAGAGCACTTAGGCTTACTTTCACTCGCGCTGGGTGAGAATGAGAGAAATTCACATAGGGTTTGGGGAATATTCATATCTTTTGGAGTCATCTAGAAGGTTCTAGAAGGTTCCCTCACTTATCAACTCCTATGAGCTCGAAAATGGATGAGGAATGAGTTAAGGTGCATCCTATCCTCTCACCCTTTCCTCCATGGAAATAATTCTAGTATGGAAGGCCATTCAATGCCACCATTAATGACAAAATCTCTTTCATATTCTTATAAATTGACCACTCATCTAAGTAACCAGGGCCTAGATTATGTTGAATTACAAGGAGATAATGCTACTATGAGATTTGAATTTAAAGCAAGTATTGTAATGCTAAAATTTTATAATGCTTTTGATATGATGTGGATGGGATCCAAGCTGGAGGAATGGCTTTGAATCAGATACCAATGGTTGTAATTCCTTCTTCTATCTAATAAAGTGTTTGAACCTTTTTCCCATATGTTTGTATTGTTTCATAATGTTTATGTGTGTGAATTGTATCTGATTCCTTTCACTTATATTCAATAGATCGTATGCTTTGATCAGATTTTGTCTTCTGTTGTGTTTATAGGGTACTTCTCAAGTGGATTAAGTACGAGAAGGAGTGACGAAATCGATACAAGGGAGACGAGAGGAAAGTGGAACTACAGGTAGGCTTTCTATCTTCTTATCTTATCTATTTCTTATAGGAAAAGTCTAAAACACTTTAAATTGTTGTTCTAGATACAACTACTTATCTAGGGAATTAGTATTTATCTGTAGATGCTAAATTCTCCAAAACACTTCCCCTGAAGGAAATGGCTCTAAAACCATAATTTTAGAATCATCCCTCTTATGATACTAAAAACCATGATGGTCTCTAGTTGCACTATACTAGCCCTGCAATGCCATCTCTCTGTTTTCTTGTATACCCGTAATGATCCCTAAAAGGAAATTTTCCTAAAGAGGATGAGAAGCTTCGTGATCTAAAAGCTCCTAGAGTGACGACCTAGAGGTTGTTCGGTGTGGATGAGGTTGAGTTCTCTCAACTTAGCTTTTTGGTCTTATCCCTATGAGCTACCTCCTTGAGATGAGGTCCTTATCGTATATTTGGAGAGATCCTAACTCCCTTTTCCTACCTATGTATTCATCCTCTCCCATTCCCAAATGGTTGGTATTTGTCTATTTGCACCCTTATGCTAATATTGTGCTTATATGTTACTCATTTGGCTTGGACAAGGAGTTCTTGGAGAGCTTAAACTTGGACTTGGACATTCATTCAAGGAGAGGCTATTGACATCAAGGCTAGGTTGTATGCTTCCTCCTTTATTCTATTAATATACAATTGTTGGTTCATTTTCCATAAATGTGTATGCTCATGTATCATTTATCTTAACACTCCTTGATCTATTAAGTAGATTAATTTTGATTATTTTATTTTTATTTGCATGCCTTGTTGTGTCTTGATCTCTTTTGCGGCTGTTTAAATGCTATGAGAAGCAGTTTCGAGCCCGTGACGCAAGTGATTCAAGGTCTTCAACAAAGTACGACATGATAGCATTAGAACAAGGTAGGTCATCTTGTTCATCTGTCATTTCAATTGTAGCTTAGGAAAGTGTCTAGTAGATTGTCACGTAGGTTTCTAGTCCCACTCATTGGGCTAGAGGGATTGTTTTTGTCTATAGAGTGAATTGCCTAGACAAAAAAATGGCGACTCCATTGGGGAAGCCATAACCCTTTCCATCTAATCCTTCACCTTGAATTTGTGATGAGTTTGACCAACCGTCAGTTTTCTGGCTTGTTTGCTTCTCTATAACTATTTTCACTTGCTGTTGATTGCTTGAGGACACTCAGTTTTGTCTGGTCTTGAATAATTTTTATTTTCCCCTCATTTTTCTCGCCCATCAAGGGTTTACCCCTCATTGTTGCAATGCCATCATCGATTCTTTAATTACAGTCACAATTATTAATTTTTCATTGCCCTTTTTCCTATAACAGGCACAATGATCCTAAAGCATAAGATGAATTATAATTTTTCCTCTTGTTCTCAGTAATTTTTTCCCTCAGTCAATGATTTTCTAGTGTGTCTATGGTGTATTTGTCCTGATTGTCATGCTTGATTGATTGCAATTTTCTCTTGATTTGGTTTATATTTGTTTGAAGGTTGTTTTCTTTCTAGGGTTTCTAAGGTTTCTAAGTCACCCTCCACTCATTGATTGTTTTGCTTCTCAAAGATCGATTACTCCATTTCAAGAGTCCTTTGCTCTAGGACATCTTTTACAAGTTTCTTTTGGTTCTTTGGTGTGACATTATTTTCAAAAGTGCCGAATCATATTGATGCTTGGAAAACTACTTTACTTCCATTGTCAAGCATAGATCATAATTTTTTTTGCTTTGGTTGAACTGAAATAACGTGCTTGTTATTATTCTTATGTTTCGGAAAGAAAGTATTTGATATTTAGTATTTTCAAGACATTTCTTTCATTCAAAATCATAAAGAGAAAGAGATTTTCACGTTCAGTGAGTTTCTGCATTCGTTTGCATTGATTGAATCAAAGAGAAAGGAGATCATTATTGCATCTTAGTGAAAAGAAAAATATTTTCATTTTTATAGGATTGCATGTTGGCATTGCATTTGCTAATAGAATGAAAGATTAGTTTCCATTTTCCATATTGCATTGGAAATAATTCTGTTGATGCATTTTGAATTGTTTGATGAATTGCTTGGTTGTTTCTCTTCCTTTGTTAGCTTAGCCTTTATCGAATGAAAAGGTTTCATTTTCATCATTTAGTTTCATTCTAGTAATAGGTGACATCATTGAGCCATCAAAATTGAAACTTAATTCAAGATTAACTTAAAATTTACCTCAATTAACCTTAGAAGCATTTTTCACTTAACGCAAATATGTAGAGGTCTAGGCTAGAGACATGTTGCAGCGTCTTAAAACATTGAAGTTGCAGTTAACTACCTGTAATGTATCATGGGGGTGAAATCCCGTCCCAATATGGAAGTATATAGAAGGTCATCCATTAATTTCGGGTATATTGGAGGCACTTTAGTATGAAAAGTATATAGGGATTCTCTCATTGCATGGTTCTACATTGGACAGTGATAACACAGACTTGTGCTCCCTATACTGTCACATATATATTGGGAGACCCCATTAGGTTTCTATCCTTTATCCACAGGTAACCGAGTCAGCCATCTTATGAATGTGATACATTGAACAAAGCATTCGGGGAGATTGGCCACCATACGTTAAGTCCTTGGATTCAGTTGGGGTGTATATTGTGGTTCACAGGTACTTGGTAAACCCTCTTCCCTAGTTTTTACCCATTTTGATTTATTTGTTGTTTCATGTCAATAAAATTAACTACCAATGATAACATGTCGAACCCATGTAGTTGCTTCTTGGCCCAATATTGAGTAAATCCTTGTAAATTTTAATTTTAATCAGCCCTCAACTAATCACCTCTCCTTCTTGTGCTCTTGAGAGAAAGTCATCGTGGTAGAACCATTGATTTCACCCCAAATTTCCCCTTCGTTGTTTGATACTAAAGGATCTTCACAAGATGTTCATCTGGAACTTCCTCAGTCACTTGAAGCTCAAGGCTTTGAACTTACGATTGTCTCGAGCATCCAACCTCTTACTTCTTGTCCACCACCTTCAGATTCCTTGTCACCTCAAGAATCTGATCTAGAAACCCTTGAGAGTCCACAAAGGTTTGTCTTATATTCATGATATCTCCTTAGCATACTTACAGTCCTTACGATCAACCTAGTGTTCCTTTGGAGTATCTCTTTGCACATCTCAGATTCCTCCTTGCCAGTGGTTTCCACCCATGGATCCAGAAGGTGAGATCACAACCTCTCCTCAAGGTCATCCAGAAGTTTCCGCTACTCACACTCCTCATGTTGATGAAAAGCAGGAATATGAATTTCCTCTAGAAGGCTTTCCTTTTACGGGAAGAGTCCCATCTCATACTATTCCTAAAACTAGTGGGCCTATGCTTCCACATGGTTATACAACCTTAACTCAGTTAGTTTTAAGAACTCCTAGTGCATCATCTTTGTATCAAAATCTTATTTGGCCATCAAATTCAATGCCCACTATTGGTCCATTTATCCTAAATGCAACCTATCAAATTCTTGTACAAATTGTTGTCATGTCAGTTCCCATTCAACCGACAATTCCATTGCAAATTGTACCATGTTTCAACCTTCTATTCTGATAAAATCAACTATTTCAGGTCAGGCCTCCATAAGTTCCTCCACCCCTTTGTTAGGTGGACAGAATGTTCCATTGCTTGGGGGGGGAAATCCAAACATTCCTCTTGTGTCAGGTGGAACCCATGTGAGTGGATCACAACCTCACATGGTTGGAGTCAATCAACCTTATTCTAGTGGTATTCCTAACCTCGTTGGTCCATTTGAGGCAGATAATATCCAGTATCAGCAGCCTTACATGGCTTAGATTCCACTCCAATAGGATTATGTCCCATATGGTTCACAAGCCTTGCAAAATCCATCTTATATTCCACAAGTAGGACCTTATTTGCAGCCTGGTCAATCTGCTCTTCCTGGTGCATATGGTCCCAACCCATATAGAACTTACCAATACCATATGCCTCAAGGAACTATCAAACAACTTTTACAGCAATAAGGGAAACCTTTGCAACAACAAGGGAAACCTTTGCAGCAGTATCAACAACCTTTGCAACAACAAACACATTTTTTTCAACAACCCACTCAACCCTTGTATCCATAGGCCAACCTTTGTAGCAAAAAGTTCAACCTTTGAAGTAGCTAGGTAAAACTTTGTAGCAACAAGGTCAACCTCTACAGTAGCAAGCTCAACTTGTATATCAACAAGGTCAAAACTTGTAGACATAAGGTCAACCCCTAGAACAGCAGGGCCAATCTCTTCATATCCAGGGTCAATAGCCTTACAATCCATATGCCGCATATATTGCTTATCAATGGCCTATGGTAGGTAAATATCAACCTTACCCTCGATAAAATCCACATTATGGATAAGGCACCTTCTAGTGGCAACAAAATCAAGTCCTTTATGGTAAAAATCCTCCGCTGTGGGGGCAGAGTCCTTACCATCAAGGTTGGAATCCGTAGGTTGGGCCTCCTCAAATGCCTTACATGCCTTTTAATGCATAATTTCCAATTTTAGCCACGTTGGAACTTCCTAATGTCTCGAGACTCCCTAATAATCCTATTCTTCATTCACCTTACTGGCCTCCAGTTCCTACTAAAATTATGAGTGATTTCCCTAAGTTCAAAGGAAAATCTAAAGAGGACCCTCAAGCCCATGTGATGACATATCACTTATGGTGTTCTTCAAATTCTTATGTTGATGATTCTATCCGTCTTCGCTTCTTTCAGAGAACCTTGACAGGTGCTACTACAAAATGGTATGTCGAGTTACCTTGGGTACATATGCTAACTTTAACTCTTTAGCTATGGCTTTCCTCACCCACTTTCAATTGTTGGTATGTTATGAGACTGGTACTCATTTTCTAACATATCCAAAGAAAGATTCTACGACACATATTTCCGATCACATCCATGAATGGAGACATTAGTGTCACCTCATCAAATTCAAGATTCCGCATGAGTTGTTAACTGAATGGTTCAAAAAAAGATTCGTAAAGAAAATTGCTAAGATATAGAAATGGGTGGTTGTGTTATCAAGGACCAAGCTATTTCTCATGCCCATTATTTAGGCTTAGTCTATTCCCAATTTGGCACATTGTATGAAATGTTTCCTGATGCTCCAAGACCATATTTGGATCTAACATCTTCAAAGTCTCCCGATGTGCCACCTGTTGATGGTATAATTGGATCAGTGTCTCAGACTTCCACTAATACTTCTTCGAAGAAAAAACATGTTTCAGAAACTAGTTCTAGTCATCCTTCGAAAAATCTGTCAACTCATTGTAAAACCTATGAGGTCCATGTTGTCTAGTCTACTACAGTAGATAAGGCCTCAAAAGGTAAGAAAAAGGGTAAAGGTAAAGCCAAATCTGATACCGCAAAACAGGATCCTCCTAAGTCATCTATTGATGATGCTTCCAAACAAAAGCTAAAATACCCTTGCCTCATTTGTGAGGAAGACCATTATACCAAGGATTGTCCCCAGCGTACTGAAGTTAGCCATTTATTGAAAGGGGCTCTATTTTTTTTGGAAGAACCATTTCCATCTCAGCAGACTCAATTGGTAGACCAACCACAATCCTTTGCCTCTTCTGGTTCTCAAGTTTTCAAGATGCAAGGTTCATTACCTATCTCTGTTGCTAGTCGATCAAAATACTATCAAACCCCTCAAAAGCAGACGGTGGAGAAATAATTCACTGACATACCTTCTACCTCCACTCCATCTAGTTCTGGTCTGATCCATATTAAGCGACCTAAAAATGAATCCGTGATCCGACCACCTCCCAAAGGTGTGCTTCGGAAATCATCCTATAATACAAATGCTAGAGTTGCACAACATTATAATAAAGTTGAAGATCTAGCTCAAGCGCCTTTGGTGATGTCTTCTTTGGAAGTTCTCCAAACATGTCCAATGCAGTGGAAATCATTGTTTTCTGCTATAGGATCCATTGATCATGGTGATTTGAGTTTAATTACTTTCAATATTGAAAACTATGTTCCTCGTCTTCCTCATCAGATTGCTTTTATGATTCAATTTATTATAAAGGGAAAGAAGATCCATCAGACTATTATTGATGAGGGCACTTTGACCTGCATCATGTATGTTTCATGTTGGAAGGCCACTGGCTCTCCTCCCCTTAACCAGTCCTCGAACACTTTAGTGGCCTTTGATGCCAGAAGCTCCCATCCATATGGTATTCTCACAAATTTTCCTATCATGTTAGAAGGAAAGATCATTTAGCTAGAAGTGGAAGTTGTAGATGCGAGTCTCAATTACAACCTTATTCTCAGTCAAAGTTGGACCCATGCCATGTTTTGTGTGGTTTCTTCTTTGTTCTGGGTGCTTCATTTTCCTCATGAAGGAAAAATTGTCACTATCGACCAATTGTCTTATTTCTCTTCTGGTGCGTCAAACAACAATGTCCCATATGTGGGAAATACTGAAGTTCTTATGAGAGCACTGGGGAAGGTATTTTTAAAGATTCTACTTTAATGGGTACCTTTTCTCTCCCACCTCCGAATATCCCTTCGATCAATATGATCTCTATTTCTATGGATCCTTGGATTATTCCTTCTCCAGATCAAATTGATTTGTTTGGTGATTCTATGTCGTTAAGTCTGTTAGAACAAGCTTATCAAGAAATTGTCTCAGCTTCAACAGTTGCTTCCAAAAGTCATGTTGTTTTTAGTATGAACCTGGATACTTATGCACAATCTCCTTGGCTTGGTTCTTGGGATTCCCTGGATCCTTTGAATGAGACATTCCCCACTGATGAGAGTATTTTTGAGGTTTTTTTTGTTGACGAAACTCCTTGGAATGATATTCATCATCGTTCTTCATTTCCTCCAAGCTTAAGTGAAATTCCTTCATGTCTTGAAGCTTTCATTTCTCATAACCTGACACATCCAATTCAAACTCCAATTTTGGTGCACGAAGTCTTTTCTGAGGGTAATATGGGGAATGTTACTTCTACCTTGCCCATTGATTTTTCAGTCCAACCTGAAATCATCAAAATCTTTCAACTGGAGGCACCTTTTTCTCATCAAGAGATTAAGTTTTTCTTGCTTCCTTTCATGATATTTTTTCACTGAGTCTCTACTGTTTGACCATTATCGCAATGGGGTTTTCATCCAATGACTCGTAACCCTCACTCACTTGGCGAGCATGGGGGCATAACCTTTTATGAGTTTTAATTTATTATTTGGCCGAGTCGATACTTACACGTCATGTCAACCATGAAAGTTAGGTTTTATTATCTGTTAATTGATAACCTGTGTTCGAAAACGGGCTCCATTTGAAATTTTTACACGTGATTGTCCGTGTAAATATTATTTTTGTACATTAGTGTGTGAATTCATTGTTTTTCACTTTTTGAATTTTGGTGTGATTGTTTTCTTTGCAAACATGTGTTTTCTACTTACCTTGTGTTCCACTCGGTTTGCAGATGTCGTCAAATAATTATGTTGGTTTTTCTGATGGTGCTTGTCATAGCACACGAAAGTTGTCTTCCAAAGCTTGGACACTCTTTGTCCCTGATGGCGAATTGGTTGATTTGCAAGGTATTTCCATGGGACGAACAACTAACAATATTTCTGAATATAGTGTAGTTATTGAACTATTTTCAAAAGCAGTTGCTCTTGGCATTAGAGATTTAGTTGTCAAGTTAGATTCACAACTCGTTGTGTTACAATTGAATAATCATTACTTAGTAATAAATCCACAAATTTTGTGTATGGATCTACGTGTTTGATTAGTGGAAATGAATTTTAATTTGATCACATATCATCATATTCCATGCAATTTGAATACATTAACAGATGCATTAGCAAATTATATTCTTGATAGAAATTTGCGTAATTTATAAAACTAACCATATCATCATGATACACGGACACATAAGTATAAAATAAAAACTATATATATATTATATATATATTATATATATATATATATATATATATATATATATATATATATATATATATATATATATATATATATATATATCACGTCTTGGAGAGTGCTTAGCATCAAAAACTCAAAAAATAAAGTGTTCTGAGACACATGGCTTTCAAAGGATACAACATGTACAAAAACAACTAGAAAATCTATGTGCCTACATGACGCTCGTGATAACACGAGATTTCCCTAATCACTTGGAATAATAACCAACGTAGTCTCGCAAATACCCCTACTGTGTGCCTTTGGTATCACAATGGAACATCATCTATAGTTGGGTATTCTGGAATCCCTCGAGTGATGACATATAGATTACATTCCATCTCTACTATGGGGTCCGCTCCTTCCTCATAGGGAGCATATACTACCAGTTGGGATACTTGTTGTGCTATTTGTGACATGCCAGGCAACCTTTTTGGGCCAAAATATGTACATTTATCACAAGTTAAATCTCAGTTACACTTTCTCAAAAAAAATCATAAAAACTTGAAAAATCCAAAAACAAGTTTTACCTCCATTAGTCCATTATTCACCCAATGGCAGAGGTAGATCCAGGTTCCTTCTGAAATCTATGCCTGCATAGGCATATTCGTCAACAATGATTAGTTGCTGAAACAACCAAATAAAAAACTACAGAGGAAAATGCATCTGCTGACCCCCTCCTCCTCGAGGCATGAGTTCACTCCATTTGACCAGCCTTGGATCTTTTGGAGCAGGATCTGCTACCTCTGTCCATTGATACCAGAATAGGGGCACATGCTCCAGAAAGAAAGTAACGAGAATCGAACCAAAGCTAAACGGTTTCAGGTTTCCTCGCTTACCCTTGCTCAGCTGCCTCTTCATATTGGCCAATAAACCTAAACACCAGTTGAATACTATTGGAGTGAGGGACTCTACTGCATGGTGGAATTGGGATTTTAAAGTCTCCTGTAAAGCTTGCATCTCAGCTACGTGATCTATAGTGAATAGGATTGTCCTTAAGGGAATGTTGTTGATTTTCTCTATCTTCACCTTCCTACCTATTGTCATATTGGGACCAGGGAAATAGAAAATATCTTCTCATAGTAGGTCAACCTATCATCCCTCACATTCTCTCCCTGATCTATGCCCTATAGGTTGCCCAAAGTTCACCTCAAATCTGCCTTAGCTTTTTGCATTTTTCCATAGGATTTCTTCCTCTCTCCCGACCATCCTTCCCTCTCCTAAGTGATCCTTGGTGACCCCTAGGTGCCCTAACACATCATCCCATCCTTCATCTATCCTTTCTAGCCATTCTCACACCTTTAAAACCTTCAAAACTGCTCTCCGCATCCTCCAGTAGACCTCCTGTAGACCACTTGTAGATCCCCTACAACCTCCTGTAGATTTTCTTGTAGGCATCCTTTTGAAGGCCGATTGTGGGAAAAGCCTCCAAAAGGCCACCTGAGACCTCCTAGGACTCATCCACACCATCTCACATCCTCTCAAGTCCCAAAAATGCCCTCCATCACCACCTAATCACTGGCACATTCACAACCAAATAAATTACATGCATGACAATTTCACATAAAAATACATAAAAGTCCAAAAATATGTTTTTTTTTTTCTCATTTCCTTCTAGAAATAGCTTGAGTATATGTTGTTTACTTCCTTGATTAACTAATGGCATTCATTTCATCGCTTTCATATTTCTTTATGTAAAGGTAGGATTAGTTGGTTAAGTAGGGTTTGCTAGATTTACTTTACCTTTCAGTCTTTTTCCTTTCTGCAAGTAGAGTAGCCTCTGTAGAGTAAGATTTCATTTCTTTCATCACATATGGAGCTTCTTCTAGAATCCGTAGAAGTTGGCGTGAGCTCCTAGTGATCTTGTGCCAGTAGACCAACTGATAGCCTGCAGTAAGAACTAGTACTTGTGCATACAACACCGTCGCTTTCAAGTTTGTTACAAACAACTGGGTTGATAAGAGTAAAGTAGGCAGCCCATGATTTGCAGCATTATTGCTACAATACTTGTGCTTACCACTTTTTGGCGTCATTTCTAAGGAAGCGTCAGAGTATTTTGTCATTACTGCTTTCTTTTATTTTCTATCACAACATTCTGCTAAGTAGTTTATTTCAGCAAAAGTAGAATAATTGTTTCTTTTAGTTTCTGCATTTCCCTTCTTTCCTTTTCAATTTTGCAATTTCCATTTTAGAAAAAGTAGAATAGTTGTTTCTTTCAGTTTCTTCACTTCCTTGCATTCCTCTTCAGTTCTGTAATTTCCATTTCAACAAAAGTAGATTAGTCATTTCCTTTCTTTCAGTTTTGCATTTCATTTCAACAAGTTCATTTCAGTTAGTTGCAATTTGTTTCTTCAATCAATTTTAGTTTTTTAGGTGCAATCAGTGCAAAAAACAAAAACCAACCAAAAATATTTCCTTTGATACCTCGTAGGAACAGAGATAATTCAGGAAAATTCTTGCCCAACACCCCCACTACATCACATAGCCAACCTTCTCTCTTCTTCGGTGGCAGTGATCAAGAAGAACCTTTAGGTGAACAACCAGAGATATTTGAAGAACCTATAGGGGAAGAAGAACAAGAAAACATCCCTCTTGAGCCAATGGCTGAAAAAAAAAATGCTAGGGGGGATGGAGAAAGAATAGAGGGTCACTTTCCCATTCAGGAAACCAACAGGGACACCAAAATGAAAAATATAAGTCCTTCAAGCCTACCTCACTTTCATGGTTTGACTACAGAAGATCCTGACACCTTCTTGTTTGATTTTGTTGTCATCTGTCAAACCTATGACTATGAAGAAGATGAGCAAAAGTTGAAACTATTCCCTTCTACTCTCAAGGATGTAGCATTGTGCTGGTTCATGGGGTTACCTGGAAATAGCATCACAACTTGGGCTCAGATGCAGTAGGTCTTTAATAACAAATATCGAGACTATTGTAGGTCAAAATATACCAAAGAAGAAATTTTCTGAATGACCATGGGAAGTGATGAATCCTTGGAAGATTATGAAGAGAGGTTCCAGCTCTGTTACAAAAGGGCCATGTGCACACTTGACCCTAAATCTTTGAAGTTGGTGCTACTCAGGGGAATCCTGGAAAACCTTCTAGACACCCTCCATCTACTACCCATGGGAGACATCTACCGGCCAGGGGAGACATCTACCAACTACCTTATGAGGCATAAAGACTATTTTTAGAAACCATTCTAGAGCAGCCAGAAAGAGAGGTAGGGGGAGTCAACCCATAGCCAGTACCTCCTCATCTAATTCATCCATCAAATGTGAACTTGGAAACATGCTGGAAGACTTCAAGAGTGAGATGTTGTAGACTCTTGCCATGAAAATGGACACCTTGCATATCAAAAGGAAACAAGAGGAAGTAAAGAGGGCTTTGGCCAATTTCTGTCCTAGGTGCACCAGGAGCTATCCTAGGAACGAATGCCCATTGAAATCTATAAATTTGTGTTCAGTCTGTGAAGAAGATCATTCGACAAATAAGTGCCCTTCCTTGCCCGGACTTAAAGTTGTATGATAGGGGGCTGAAGGAGCCACTGAACCACTCTATTTCATGAACCAAAGGAGACTACATGGACCTAGACCATACCAACAAGGGATTCAAGGGACATCTTAGGCATACTACAACCCCAACCAAGTCACTTCCATACCTTCTTGGGGCCCTCCTACTCATCCTTCCTGGTCTACACCTCCTCCTTGGTCCTTTCCATCTCAATATCATGCCCAACTATCCGCTTGTTCATTTCAATCCTATGCTTAGCTACAACCTCAGTGGAATGCATCTCATCAGGGGGGGAGGCCCCAATACAACTCTCCTCCCGCTCTTTTCCCTCCACCACATTCTCAACCACAACCATTACCTCCTGCTCCACTAAGGCAACCCCAAATTCCTGCCCAACCGAACCCAAACCCGAACAATAGACAGGCTCAGCAAGAATATAGTGGGGAACCATCATGAAAAACTTATTTTGTGGAGATTCAGGAGATTAACCTGTGATCTGGGAAGGTTCTCCTAGATAGCCAGGCCCCACCTAGGGAGGTTGAGGAAGATAAAGAGGAAAGTGCATTCCACCCTTTCCTGAGAGTCTATCTAGGACAACACAGTCTACCCCAAAAGAAGCTGAACTTCTGGGAGAATTGAAACAATTATGTGTGAAGATAACACTTCTCCAAGCCATAAAAGATGTGCCTACATACAATAGGTTGATCAAAGAGAAGTGCCTTAGGCATCCAGGTAGGTGCAAGAGAGATGCCCCAACCATCAATGTCATAAGACAATTGTCTGACCTGATGTTGGGGTAGGTAATTTGTCCGAAATATCTAGACCCTGGAAGCCTAATAGTTGATGTCCACATCAATGGCACCATGATCCCACATACCTTGCTTAATATGGGAGCTACCATTAGTGTGATCACAAAGGACACCATGCTCAAACTTAACCTCCAGGGCTCCTTGAGGAAGACCATGACAATATTGCAGCTAGCAGACCGCTCCACTGTGACCCTTGAAGGGATTGTGGAAGATATGATGGTCTCCATTGATTCTTGGGAGTACCATGCTGACTTCTTAGTTCTCTAGCCAAGGGCAAAGCTCATTGGGTATCCTCTCATCCTAGGAAGACCTTGGTTGGCTACTGTCGATGCCTACATCAGCTGTTGGGATGGGAACATGACCATCAAGAATGAGCATATGTCCAAACAGTTAATCCTATACCCTCCTGCCCAACCCTTGCTAGAACATGATCTATCTCATTGGTTGGAGGAGGAGGATGAGGATGAAGTCTATTCTGCACCACTTAGTGCATTAGAAATGGCCATGGGGGGAAAACCGCAATATGAGGATGATATCATTGAAAATTTAATTCAGAATCCACCCCCCAGTACCTTGCCATTAGAAGACATAGTGAAAGAAACCCAAGACAACCCATTAATTGATCTCTGTGTGGCTGACCTGACCTCTCTATATGTTAAGAATATAGAGTTTGGCCGAGAAAGAACCTTGAAAATCTATCCATCCCTATCCACTTCCTAGGAGAAGGAGCTGTGCATCTTATTGAGAACACATTTAGATACCTTTGCTTGGAGTTATAAGGAGATGAAGGGAGTGCACCCTTCAGTATGTACTCATCATATATACATTAAGGAAGATTGAAAACCAGACAGGCAGCCTCAAAGGAGGATGAATCCAACACTTAAAGACATTGTTAAGGAAGAGTTGCAAAAATTACTTGATGTAGGATTTATCTACCACATATCTGACAGTGAATGGGTCTCTCCTTTGGTGCTAGTGCCAAAGAAAAATGGCAAGTGGAGAATCTATGTTGATTATCGTGATTTGAGAAAAGCCTCTAAAAAGGACCATTTTCCTTTACCTTTCATAGATCAAGTGTTAGATGGTCTAGCGAGGAAAAAAAATTTCTCCTTCCTAGATGGCTTTAGCAGGTACAATCAAATTCAAATCAGCTCGGAAGACCAAGATAAGACCACTTTCACTTGTCCTTGGGGTACCTTTTCATACTAGGTCCTTCCTTTCGGTTTGTGTAATGCTCCAACAACTTTCCAGAGAGCGGTATTGAGTATATTTTCTGAACTAGTTCATGACGCAATGGAAATATATATGGATGATTTTACTGCTTATGGTTCTAACTTTCAGGAAGCTTTACCTAACCTGGGAAAAGTTTTGGACAAGTTTTTACCGGGAATAGTGTCCACTCGGATGCTGCTATTCCCACTAAGATGGGTGGCTATCTTAGAAACAAACAAGTAAAGTATACTATTGTTTTCTTTTATGGAAATAGATAAGAGGAGAACCAAGAAGACCAACCTGAGTCTTGCGCTTTATTTCATGTCCTTCTTGATAGAGCTTCGTTGCTTCTTCTTCGTCTGCCCAGCTTCAAAGAGAACCTGTGGGATCACAGCAACATACTACTATCGAAGAAACAAAGATCTATATCCCTAAATAACATAGGATCAGATGTATGTTAACCATATAAATGCATATATAAACAAGTACACAAGAATATGGAAGAAATCAAGAATAGCTTTATTAAGATGAAAAGTAGCAAGAGGATTACAACCATATGCTTTGACCCAGCATCATTCTCCAACTAGGAAGCCCTTCTTCACCTCAAGCAAAGCTTAGATCACCCAACACTATGAATGTACACCAGAAAACCAACAACATTTCTCTATAAGATACAAAATTCCCCTCTGGATCTCTGTGATGAGGGATCCATATATAGATGATTACAGAGAGGTGAGTCATCTTCTAGGATCTTGATTAGTGTCCTCTCTCTGATAGTTCCTGCTTCCACTTGGAGAATGATGATCTCTTACTCATCCCTGGTTAAAAATAGAGAGGCAAGTGTAAGAGGTGAAGCTTCTGGAAGATTCCATGATCTTCCACCTCGCATTTTTGTCCCTACCATTTGTCCATTCCCGATCATCACACCCTACAAAGGATAAATTTAGTATGCATCACACCTTGTACACTGGGAAGGTGATATGCATCGCACCCTCTGCATTGAGCTTTCAGTATGGTCCAGTTTTGACCATTTATGAGCAATTTTCAGTGGAGAACTTCTCGGAGATGATGTAATCAGCTGACCTTGTTCCTTTAGGCAAAGGAAAGCAACCTTTTAGGGATTAGAGCCCTCAGTTTAGACATTCAATAATCGGTTGAAGTTCCAAAAATGTATATAACAGTTGCCCCTAAAGCATGAGGTCGTTAATCTTTTTGATGCCGGGTGAAAATTCCTTACTATGAGGATCCGAAGTTTTTCCGAGCTAAGAGGTGAACTGTAATAAGATACAATCAATACATTATTTTGACACATTTTTTCATGATCTAGCTAAGGCGGGCATTCCCATGCTCAGCTTTATAAATTCATTTTCATGTACATAGGACAGACAATCGTTTGTGTGACAGACTAATGATATGGAATCATCATCCTTTGATTTGGATGATCATTTGTTCGGCAATGATGTACACTTGATGTTTTTATATTCCTGAATATATCGCAGGCCGGATGGATGAAACTAGATCCGAGGTCTTCGAAACTCGTTCAATCTTCACTCGGAGTACAAGTCGATCCATGTGAAAAATGTCCTGGAGCCGAACATGGAAAGACGTCGCCTGATTACCAGCCGATGATGTAAGCTGTTAACAAGCACGAGAGGAATCATCAATAATGACAATGACCCTCAAGGTACTACAATATAATTAATGTGGTGTGAAAAAGGACTTGGTGTCAAACACCACGTAAAATCTCTCGGTCGAAGGCCATTGATTTAAACCTATCGCCGAAAGTGAGAAACTTGCCATTGGGGCATGCAAGCTTCAAAGTGCTGAAAGGGTTGTTCCTAAGTCAACTTCTTGGATAATGAGCTGATGTCGACAAGAAGCAACCCGTCATAGGAGGGCCTTAATGAATCCCACATCAATGACATGGATCGAAGCAGTGAAAACAAACTGACGATACAAGGTTTAGGGTGGCAGTCATGAAGGAATGAAGTATGAATGTATTGCAGTGGGTGAGACATAGGTGAATTGTCTGAATGACTTCTCTTGAACATATCGGCGACAGTGATGATGGATTGGTAGTGTTAACCCCAATGATGGATGGTGTGACGGACCAATGGTGATGACCAGTGAACGGAACAACCCAAACCGACATGGATGCGAAAGGAAAGTGTCATGTTCAAGAGCAACTTGCTACCAATAATTTTTTTTCAAGTTTTCTTCCCAATTTTCCCCAGTCATTGCTAACCAGTACCCCTTTATTTTTGTCAAGCTTGAGGAGGATAACATATGCTTGTTCTATAATCCGCCCTTCGGGCGAACCTATCGCTATATTTTAGCGAGTCTAGCGACAGTGAAACTCGTTCTCATCCATTTGGACGAGTTTGTCGCTATTAGGTTTTAACGAGTTTAACGACAAAGATAACTCGGTCCCTTTCAAATTTAGAGAGTCTGAAAGGAACAAAAAGGAGACTCCAATGATTATTTTTTATCATATAATCCCTTAAGTCCGAAAGAGCATAAAATAATACAAAAGGGATGAATTTTCGATAGTTTTAACGAGCCGAACACGACAAGCGCTCGATCTTTTTGTGTAATAATCCCTTAGGTCCAAAAAGATTAAAATCTAGAGGAGGGATAGCACTTCTGATGACTTTAATGAGCCGGAGAGGCCAATCTCTCGGTAGTCTTTTCATATTTTACGAGTCAGGTGAAAAGAGCTTAAAGAAGACTCATTTTCGAGGAACGAGTGATGGTTTCAGGTAACATCTGATTCTAGGTAAGATTTGGAATTTTCCAATCAGGCAGTGTCACAAGGATGGCTAATAGAATCACTCTTCGTAGATGTTCCTCGAAGGGGTAAACAATCATATGGGGGTGAATGATCGGCTAAAAACAGAGTGGAGGTGATGGCGAGAACACGACCAAGGCTCAAAAGCTGGCGATAAGGCATTCACAATGGTTATTTACTGGTTCATTTTTTAGTGAGCTTAAACGCTGGGGGAAACATTTGCTCATGACTTATGTTTATTTTTTAACGAGCTTGAACTATGCGCTAAAACTGCTCGTGGAGGGTTTATTTTTTAACGAGCTTGAACTTTGCGAAAACATTGCTCGCGATAAGTTTGCATGCCCCCAGCATAATAATGCAAATCGAGGTGCATGCCCCCAGGCTTCATTGCATTCAACGCGGTGGTTGGAATGAAGTTTTACCTTCGAGATCTTTGAAAGACTCAATTTGGAAAGGGAGTTGTTTCATTTTTATTTAATGAGGTTGACACAATAAAAGAACTATCCTCATGGCGACCTTTAATCACAAATCATAAGGGGTTATGAAAGAAAGGTCTGGTTCCAATGCCCCCAGTACATAACATACAACATCACTGAATTGATCATCAGATGCTGTAGCTATGGTAGGGCTTGGAGGCAATGCCTCACTATGATCCACACTATCAAAATGTTTTGAGTTCTTCTTCATTTTTGTTGATGTAGAAGATCTCATGGGACAGGTTTCCACTATGGCCACTTCTGCCAGCTTACTTGGAGGCGGAAGGGAAAAAGTCCCCATTAAGGAAGGGTCTTTTAGGAGACCTACTCCGATATTTTGAAGCGACTGAGATCTTCTGTGGATCATTGGAATGCTTCCCGTAACTTGTGAATTGTTGGGGAGAAATGTTTGTTGGTCGATGATTGTGATTCCTCCTTGGAAGGGAAATGCAATCTTTCTGAAGTACGTCAACACAATGGTAGCCATTGCATATATCCAGGGCCTTCCCAGTAGGATGTTGTAATCGAGGTTTCCGTAGATAACTTCAACATCGATTTCTACCGTTTTGCCCCCCAGTTCGACTTGCAGGTTACTTAGTATCCCATACGGGGTGTATGTTCGTCCATCAAATGCTTTCAATGTCGTTGATGATCGTGACAAGGATGGAGACCCTAGAGTTTTCCAGCAACTCATCGACATGATACATGTGGATGCCCCCTCATCAATAATTGTTCTATGAACAGTTTTTTTTAGGGCTTTCACTTGAATGAGGAAAGCTAGTTGAGCTGGTAACTGAGGGTCGTATACTTTGCGATTAAAAGATACAAGATTGGAATCCGTTGGGTCAATCCCACCTATTACTGATAATAAAGCCTACTTTTGGGAGGGGCAATTTTGTAGTACCTCAAGAGTCGACATTGTAGATGGTGATTGAGTTAAATCCTCCACTATATTATAATGCTGTGTTGCTCTGGCATGAGGATTAAATGTCGATTTGTGTACTACTCCCTTTGGCGGCTTTATCGTTAGCTCAGGAATGATGGGTGGCACAACTTCAGTCGAAGTTGTTGTCGGACTACTAGGTTGATCTGTAGCCTTGTTGTTCGACATCTGTGGATTTCCATAATATTTATTCCTTGTCGATATGAAAGCATCATTTTGTTATTTCAAAATGGACAACATAAGCACTCGGGACGGGGAAGCATTGTCGCTAGCAACTAGATTTGTTCCTGGGTTCAAAAACGGATCAGTCAATACCGCTGAGGTTTTCGAATTCTTGAAGAATTTTCTAAGCTCAGCTTTATGTAGAAAATATCTTGTCCGATGATCCTCATCGCATATCTGACACCCTGAAGGAGGTTTCCTTTACCCAGAAGGGTTTGCAGAAGATTTTTTAGGAAATGATTCCTCTTGTTTCTTCTTTTTCCCTTTCTTTTTCTTCTTGCCTCCTGGTTGCTTTGGTTCATTGCCTTTGTCAGTCGATACGGCATTAACCCCCGAGGCAAGAAGTTTGTCATTTGCATTTTGACTAGAAACCATACGGGCTTTCTTTGACATTGCGTTTATGGTTTTCGTGCTAGTCGTACCTATCACGCCATTTCCAACATGAGAGTATTTGTTTGATTTAGGAGGGGGAGGAACAGAAAAATCTGGTCTAGGAGCATCAGGGATTTTATCGTAGAGCGTGCCAGACTGAGTATAGATCAAGTCTAGATATTGTGCACGAGCAATAACTTGCTGCTTCAGTGACGATCCTCTCCTTTGCCACATCTTCTATAATAGAAGGTAACAATGACTTAATAAACCATTCAGCCAAACAGCTGATCAGGAACATATGTTTTTACCATTCTACGATGATGTCGCCACTCATGAATATGATCGGATATGTGAGTGGCTGTCGTTTGCTTGAAATTGGTAAGTAGCTCAGTTCCTGTTTCGTACCTTATGGGTAACTGAAAATGAGTTAAAAAGGTTGTGGCTAGGGTACTGAAGTTATCAAACAAAGCTCTAGGAAGTTCGATATGCCACTTTGCTACTGGACCAGTTAACGTGTGCTGAAAGAGGCGAAGCTGAATCGAATCATCATTGAGAGGTTTTGATGAACACCATAGATGAAAGGTCATCACATGATTCGACGTGTCTTCACCTGGATATCCATTAAATTTAGGAATATCTGACGAAATTTTATGAGGAATTTCCAGCGACCAAGGGGCATAAGCAATTGGATCATTCATCAGCCGGTTTAGATCTGGTAATTCTAGAGTTGCTACAAAAGGCAACTATTGATTCAAGTTAGTCGAAGCATACCCAGGATAAGATGGAATTGCCTGAGCAGTGGGTCTTTGCATACCAGCATAATTTATTTGATGTTGGTAACTTTGATAAGGTTGATGGGCATAACCATTATAGTATGGTTGTTGATAACCGCTTTGGAAATGTAGTTTCCCATTACTTACAAAGACTTCTTGCTCAGGTCCCTGATATGATTGCTGGAATTGCGGTTGTTGATATTGAACCAGCCATGGTTGTTGGACCATTTGCTGTTGTCCAATACTGGATGATTGACCAAGATGAGGAGTCATAGTACCTGTTTGAGCCCGAGTCACTTTAGATAAGGAGGCACTAACCTGAGGTTGTGATTGAATCGCTGAGACAAGAGGCTATTGTATTGCAACCTAAGAAACTTGGGGTTGACATACAACAGGTAGCGCTTGTACTTGTGATGTAGTCACCATAGCAGGTATAGTGGGAATATTTGACACAGGGTGGATTGGTTGTATTGAATATACAACCCTTGGTTGCTGAGGCAGTATTGGTACCGAACCGCTGGATGTAATTCTAGTTTGACTTGAACTTTGTTGTAAACTCCCATATGGTTGTTCTCCAGAAGGGAACAATGAAAAGGCATACTGCCCCCCATATGGTGGCAATCTAGTACTTAAAGGGTAGATTTTCCTTTGAAGACACATTGGATCAATTTGTTGAGTTTCAACATTAGAAATACCAGATGAGAATACAGATGAAGAAATAGGAACTGACCATGTCGTCGAAACAGTCCCTGATTGGACTCCGTCTTGTTGTTGATAACTTGTCGGGACAGATGGTACACCAACAAACATTGTTGGAGTAGTGGCAGGTGGTTCTGCTACTGTTGCATTAGATGACATAGTCCTGGATGTCGATGGTTGTTCAGACATATTTAGTCTATCCAAAAGATTTCCTAGCGATTCTATAGGAACTTGCGATGAAGGGAGACTAATTTCTAAGACCAACGAGGGAACAATGACGTTATTCCGATTAAAATAAATTTTAGATGCTTTGACACAGCTTGTTTTTTCAATTTTAAAGAGTTGAAAAAAACCAAAAGATTACTCTAGTAGCCTTCAATTTTTATTGAGCTTGAAGTGACAAGTGCTCAGAGGACCTTTTCCTTTAAGGAGCCTGAAAAGGAGATAAATGGACTTCTCTGGAGATCTAGGCAGAGAGGGTTACCAAACCAATCACAAAACTATAGAATACTTTTTACAGTACGACAGTCAATCTTCCCGAATGCTGTGTTCAATGCATTGTGATCGATAGGGCGACAGACACGGCTTCCTAAGGATAAAGGATGCAGCCTATTGTGGTCTCCCAATATATACTTGACGGTATGTGGGAGCACAAGTCCGTACTGGCACTTGCCATCTCAGAGTGGAGGAATCACCCAACCAACACTTAAAACAACAGTTACCAGGCTTTACGACGCTGGAATACGTCTCTAGCCTAGACCTCTAGATGTTGTGTGTTAAGTTCCAAAGCGTTGTTAGATTCATTGAGTTTATTTAAGTTGATCTTGCTTAACAATTTGCCTTTTAGGTTCACCGCGTGATGCGTATATAATTCCTAAAATGCAGTCTAAGATGATAAACAAACATTTAATCTTCCTTCAGCAATGAAAATCCTAGCTACTAAGGGAAGAAAGTCAAGAATATTTTCTTCACAGAGCACAGAGCACACGCTAAATGCACAGTCCTAAATCAAACCAAGCTGTCGAAATGCAAATGCACATGCATGTATTTGTTTTCAGCCTTCTTAATGTGAATGATTGTAAGAAAGCTGTGTGCAAATCTGAATTACTTTTAAAGCAAAAGTACTCAACAAAATTCCTTTTCAAAATGAAGTGAAAGCAAGAGAGACACTTTGCGATTTTGAAATGAAAATTGCTTTTCGACACTTTAAAACTACTAATTCAAATCCTATGCAATAGTAATTGTATAATAAACTATCAAGAACAATGGGATTGTTTTCTAAAACTGAGAACGACAGCTACGACACTTCCAGATCTAGAGACAACAGTTCGACTATGCTACTTTTTTGCAATAGAGAACTGAAAATGACGCACAATACATAAAAAACATTTACAGTTCTTTGCACTAAGGAGGCGGAATAATGCAAGAGAAGGGGGTTTTCACAGAAGTACACTGACTACAGACAACAAAACTCCTAAATAGGACTGAAAATAGTGAGAAAAAACCATAGTCTGAGGGTAAAGTTAACCCTCCCTAACCATTGCACTTGTTACACAGTGAAACCAGTATGCAACGCACCAACTGCACTCGAGAAGTGCGATGCATACAGATTGCCTTGAAGGCAGGGTGTGATGGTAGCAGTGCGAGACTTTAAATAGGTTTTCACTCATAGTTTGCAACTTAGTCTGGGTGTTTAGTCCGAGTAAGTAAATATCATTGTATGTAAAACACAGGGGTGATCTAAAGAGGTTACTAGAGCCACCACTAAGGGCAATAAGATTGCTTGCAGATCTATTGTTTAATGCATAAACAAAACCCAGAGATAGACTAAAGCAGCATTGATCTACTTTTCATTTGTATAACAAATGCAGTTCGAAGGCTAGCTGGCTTGAACTCAGGCTCCGTCTGTAAGTTTATAAAAGGAACAAGGATAGATAGGCTAACAAACAATCTAGTCGCTCCCCAGTGGAGTCGCCATATTGTTACCCGGAATAGTGTCCACTCGGATGCTACTATTCCCACTAAGATGGGTGGCTATCTTAGAAACAAACAAGTAAAGTCTACTATTTTTTTCTTTTATGGAAATAGACAAGAGGAGAACCAAGAAGACCAACCTGAGTCTTGCACTTGATTTCCTCTCCTTCTTGATAGAGCTTCGCTGCTTCTTCTTCGTCTTCCCAGCTTCAAAGAGAACCTGTGGAATCACAACAACATACTACTATCGAAGAAACAAAGATCTATATCCCTAAATAACACAGGATAAGATGTATGTTAACCATATAAATGCATATATAAACAAGTACACAAGAATATTGAAGAAAACAAGAATAACTTTATTAATATGAAAAGTAGCAAGAGGATTACAACCATATGCTCTGACCTAGCATCATCCTCCAGCTAGGAAGCCCTTCTTCATGTCAAGCAAAGCTTAGATCACCCAACACTACGAATGTACACCAGAAAACCAACAACACTTCTCTATAAGATACAAAATTCCCCTCTAGATCTCTGTGATGAGGGATCCATATATAGATTATTATAGAGAGGTGAGTCATCTTTTGGGATCTTGATTAGTGTCCTCTCTCTAATAGTTCCTGCTTCCACTTGGAGAATGATGATCTCTTACTCATCCCTCGTCGAAAATAGAGAGGCAAGTGTTAGAAGGGAAGCTTATGGAAGATTCCATTTGTCCATTCCTGACCATCGCACCCTACAGAGGAGAAATTCAGTATGCATCGCACCTTGTACACTGGGAAGGTGATATGCATCGCACCCTCTACATTGAGCTTTCAGTATGGTCCAGTTTTGACCATTTATGAGCAATTTTTAGTGGAGAAATTCTGGGAGATGATGTAATCAACTGACCTTGTTCCTTTAGGCAGTGAAGCAACACTTTTAGGGACTTAGAAGCCATCAGTTTATGGAAATTTATGATTGGGGTTAAAGTGCCCAAAAATGTCTATAACACAAGTGTATTGAAATGAACCTATCCCTCAATCTAGGAAAATGCGAATTTTTGATGACTAAAGGGACCGTGATAGTTCATGCAATATCTCAACAAGGACTGAAGGTGGACCCCAACAAAGTTGCCATCATCCAAAGGGTCCCACATCCTCAAAAGGTGAGAGATGTCTAAAGTTTCCTAGGCTTAGCCGGATATTATAGAAGATTCATTAAAGAGTTTAGTAAGCTTGCCTCTCCGTTGTTTGATCTTTTAGGTAAAGATGTCGAATTTGTATGGTTGCAAAACTATCCAAAAGCCCTAGATACCTTAAAAATCAAACTTGTGACTGCCCCAATCCTTAGAGGCCCAGACTGGGCCCTACCTTTCCACATTCACACAGATGCCTTGAAAAAAGCAGTAGGAGCAGCATTAGGACAAATTGATGAAAGGTTACCTTATGTCATATACTTTATACGAAAAAATTTGTCAAAGTCAGAATTGAACTATACAGTAATCAAGAAGGAACTCCTAGCTGTAGAGCATTCCTTAAACAAATTCAGACATTATATCACAGGCTGTCAAATTTTTGTGCACATTGATCATTTTGCAATTAGATATTTAATGAACAAACAAGATGTAAATGCTCACATTATTAGATGGTTGCTTTTACTGCAACGGTTTCATTTGACCATTGCTGATAAGCCTAGTAAAGAAAATGTTGTTGCTGACTTTTTGTCTAGAGTAAATTTGCCTGTAGGTGAAGAAGGAATGGTGGATGATCAAATTCCAAATGAACACCTGTTTGCTATCTCAGTACTCTCTCCATGGTTCGCTGATATAGAAAACTACTTGGTTTTAGCACAGTTCCCACCACACCTTTCCTCAAAGGAGAAGAGCAAGATCATGAGGAAAAGTGCCCCTTTCACCTGGATTGGGGGAAATCTCTTCAAAATTGGCCCATATCAGATCTTGACAAGATGTGTCAGAGAGGAGGAATTTTTTGAAATTCTCTTGACCTGTCATGACAGGCCTTTTGGAGGTCATTTTGCAACAAAGAGGGCTGTCTTCAAAATCTTGCAAGCAGACTACTATTGGCCCACTCTTCATCAAGATGTGAGGATATACACTAGTCAATGTGGTTGGTGTCAAAGGATGGGGAAACATACTCCAAAGGATGAGATGCCCATGCAACCTCAAGTGACCCTTGAGCTATTTCAGAAGTGGAGCATGGACGTTGTGGGTCCTATCAACCCTCCTTAAAAATAGAAGAAATACATCATTGTGTGCACCGATTACTTGACAAATTAGGCAGAAACAAAAGCAATCAAAGAAGAAACAGAGGAAAAAAGTAGTTGAATTTTGGAGAGCAAAGTCAATTCACTTCCAATTTGATTGAAGACTTGCTCACCCATCATAAAATCAATCACAGGACTTCCACCCTTACCATCCATAAGCCAATGGGCAGATGGAAGTCACTAATTGAGCTTTGGAACGAATTCTGACCAAGGTAGTGAGAAGCAGCAGAAAATATTGGGCGGACAGATTAGTTGAGGCCACTTGGGCCTACAGCATAACATGGAAGACTAGCACAGGGTTCACACCCTATGAAATGGTCTATGGGAAGAATGCTTTTCTATCAATAGAATTTGAATTCAATACACTAAGGATGGTAGCTTAGCTAGACCTAGACCTTAGCCATGTATAGAAGGAAAGACTACTCTAGCTCAATTGATTGGATGAACAAAGATTTCAGGCCCTTCTCCACACAGAGGTGGTTCAACTTCAGAGGAAAATATGGCATGACAAAAATATCAAGGAGAAGCAGTTCCAAGAGGGAGATTGGGCACTGCTCTATGATTCAAGGTATAAATACTTCAAAGGCAAGCTAAGGACAAGATGGTTGGGACCCTATACTGTGGAAAAATTCAATGACAATGGTTCAATTCTAATTATAACCATTGATGAGGAAGCCATCCCCATGCTTGTCAATGGACATAGGTTGAAAATTTACAGGAAGCCCCTCTCCAAGAGAGAGTTCATTAAAGATCTAAATAAGATAGTGATGGTAGTGGAGCATGTCTTAGCCTCCACTTCATCCACTCATTGAAGAAACAAAATAATAATAATAATAAAATAATAAGGACTCAAGTGAAAACCTCCAGGAGGCATTTGAGTCCCATCATTGGGTTGAAAACCTCGTCTGAGGTGGCCCAGTGATGCTAAAAACAAAAAACAAAAAAAGAGAGAGAGAATAATATCCGTGGGTGAAAACCTCCCTTGGAGGCACCCAGGGCAGACAATTAGGGTGAAAACCTCTTTGAGGCGCCCTAGTTGTCTTTCAAAAAAAAACAACAGAGAAAAGAAGAAAACGAAAATTGAATTTTAATGTGCATTGCAGGTTGCAGGAGGACCACAGGGACTAAGAGAAGATGCCACAGAGCCTATTTCATCTCCTCCACACTCTTCTCCATCATTTCCAACATTTACTCTCTGGAAACTGTGTTCTACAGGAGACCCTATGTTTTTTATAGGAGGCTCCTGTAGGGATCACAGAGAGCCAGAAATAGTTCCAAAAAGCAGTTTGAGGGACTGGGAAGCTTCATGAAGAGCATATAAACCCTCCTACAACTATCAACCCTCCTTGCCACCCATTCCACACTTGCGTCACATCATCATCATAATTTTTTCCTTCCTGTCACAGAAAAACACAGAAACCAATTTTTAGAAAAAAAACAAAAAAACAAAAAGACTAAAAAACAAAAAAATAAAGGAAGCAACACCTCAAATCTCACCTGCAGCTTACCTAGTACCTCTCCATCTCCATTAGCATCCCTAGCATCATCCTCACATCTCCCAGCATAAGAAATCAACTAAAATTTTAAAGGGAGAAGTAGCTACAGGAGCTCCTGTAGGAATTCCTGTAGCAGCTAATCCCATTAAAGTCAAGCCACAACAACAAAAGAAGCACAACCATGGGATTGAAGGAGTCATCTGAAGCTAGATCTAGCCAGAGGATACCTGCATGAGACAAATAGCCACACATCAGACAACAAAGAGCATGCAGCAAAGGAAATACAAGCATGCAACAACAAAAGGAGCCAAAATACCTCACAACACATACATTCGACTCACAGTTAAGTGACTAAACTACTCCTCTGTTGCATTTATGTAATTGAAAGATATGCATAAGTGAATGAGATGGTTAGGGTTGAAGGAGGAAAGGTTGCCAGTTAACTTGGCCACCTTCATCCAATTGACTGCACTCATCCGAAGATGCCACCACACGTGCGCATAATCAACTCAGAGAAAGATCCCAAGGATAGGTAGTGGAGGGTATGAAAACTCTGATGCAATGATGAGAGGTGATTGTGTGAAGAAACCATGATGACAAGGCAGGTGAGGACCAATGGTCCAAATATGGCAACGTACATTTTTCCCAACTTACCCCATCACTGGAAATATCTAATAGAAGAAATAAGTACTCCTCCTTGAGATTCCTTCACCACTTTTTCTTTCATTTCATCCTCATCCACTTAGCTGCAGCAAGCTCCCTGTCACCCCACATCCTTGAAACCATCATTCTCCATCGCTCTCACCCATTGTCTTGCTATCAACATTCTACAGGAGCACTTACATGTTCTACAGGAGCACCTACAGGCAGTTCTATAAGAGGGGTAGTGAGCTATGTTTAAGGAGAAAACACGGGTTTTTTTCTCGATTCCTAGCTTGAGGAGGTAGGTTCTATGCATACCCAACTTGATTATCAATATGTGCAAGGAGTGATATCATTTTAAGGAGGAATTGAATCCATAGAAGAAGGGGAATTACATAAAAAAATTCTGCCTGTTTTCCTAAAAAAACATAGTTTTCCTCTATTTCCCTGTTTTCTTCAAAATTCTTGTCTCCATCTCTACATTGGGTGTTCAAAAGGGGTATAAGCACCAAGGCAAGAGGATTCATGAGGAAGGAGCCCACCAATTCAACCAGGCTCCATGAATATCCCCAAGTAGTAGCCATAGTCACCAGGGCAAATTGGATGCCATTTTTTGAGAAATTTTGAGAGTTTGATGAAGAAATTGCTTAGGAATTTGCCCTTTCTTTAGTCCCTCACTCAAGGACCCATGCCACTATCACTTTTAGAGGTCTTTTGATGGAAATCTCCAGAATTTATCAGTAGGGTTACCACCCTTCCTCTTGGATTACCTTGGAGCAAAGATGAAAAACCAATTGGACAGGTTGCCAAGAAAAACTTCTTCCAAAACAATGAACATCCTGTAGAAGACAAAAATGGCATTAGAAGGGAAAGAATACCCTACCCTTGGGATGAGGTCAGTTACCAAATCATCAAATTTATTTCTGTGAAGGGAGGTATAGCATAGTCTATGTCTACCATTTTAGAATCCTTCATGAGTTGAGATATGGCATGGACACTCCAACACCCCAGAAACTTAGCATCCCCTATTTTCTCCTGCAGTCCCTCATAGACTCCAACATTAAGTTAAAGGTAGGATGTCCAGATCAAATGGCTCACCATGGGTTAATTAAAATTTTAGTGGAATAATCCCTCCATACCTTCACAATCCCCATAGCATGGGAGATTTTCCGGAACATGACAGCAGAAGATGACATAAAGGCCCTCACCTATGATATCAGTCCTTCTGATACTGACGAGGAAGAGCACCAAGGGGGACAAGAGGTTGAAACTGAGGAACAAGGAGGGAGGAAGGAAGAAACCAAAACAGAGAAGGAAGAAACCAAAATAGAGTAGGAAGAAACAAAACAAATAGAGAGAGAAAAAGACAGAAGGAGGAGAAAAAGGGGCAGAGAAGACAGAGGTGTCTCCTGGGACCCTAGAAAGAGAGGCAACAACTGCTCTCACTTCCTTCAGCACCCCAATTAAAACAAAACAAAAGAGAAAGAGGTAAACCTCAATGTATTTCAGGGCTATGAAGAGCACAAGGATTAAAATAGGGAAACCCCAGCCTTCTTCTAAAGTGCCTATTGTCATTGAAGATTCACCCTCTGCCCAAGGGAAGGAATCCCCTTCGAAGAAACCTATCACTTATGAAAGGGGGACTCCTAGATCTCGCACTTGAAAGGAAAAAGTAGAACTACAGGACTCAAAAGTTTTTATAGGAGGCACAGACTGTTCTACAAGAGACCCTATCAAGATTACAAGAGACTGAAAAACTTGAAAGAAGGATAGAAGGATAGCCATAGGGGAAGGAGGAAGCAATAGAGGCACAAGAAACTAACCCCCAGACTAGTTTGGGCTCTTACTACAATCTTCTTAAGGGGAGGAGAATCATTCCACAAAAATTTGTAATCCCACTTTTCTTTGAGTTGGAGAAAGAAAGAATAAGGACCCACAGGTAGATGCAAATAGCCAAATCCAAGGGAGTTGAGGATATTGGCCATATGGAGAGTCAACTCAAAGAAATGGGTGGAGAATTGAGGGTTGCCAAACATAGAGAAGCAATCACAATAACTCACCTTAAAATAGAAAATGAATTGCTAAGAAGATAGCTAAAAGAAAAAGAGACAAAATTGGCATGCATGGCCAGTTGGTCCCTGGAGGCATTGCAATGTAGAACACCAGCAAAATCATATGGATTATACCTCAAGGACTAAGGGCTACAGTTTCAGATAAAGAATTTTCCACAGAGAGGCACAATTCATTTTCAAGATTATAGACAATTTATGGACCTGTGTGACCAAAGCTCATTAGAAGACAAGGCAAAAATAACAGAATTCTATCTGCATAACATGGCCCTCATAGACATGAATGTGTGGGACCCTAATGCTAGGTTAGGGGACCTGCAACTAATGGCCATGGCATCATGGATGAATCATGAGGAGTTAAGGGCAGCAAAAATAAGAAATTTGATGATAAAGGAGCAGAATGAGCCCTTAATGATCAGAGTTGAGCCATCAGATCCCATGGATTTCATCAGTACACACCAACTGCTTGAAAATAATCCTCAAATTGCCCCTAAATATATCAATGGTCAGGCTCAAGCAATTTCACATTTTGAGGATATGGAAAGACTACTTGGGGATGATTGTAATCATGCTTGTATGAGGAGGTGGAACATCTTACCACACAGTTTACAGAGCAGGGAGTATCACTCCCCAACAAGGATGAAAGAGGCATTAAGGAGAGTGCCAATGTACAAGCGCTCCATGCAGAATTTGAAGGTCATTTGGATCGGCCTCAAATTGAGTCCCCCACTGCTTCTAGGCATGCTAGAAGGCAAAAAAGAGGAAGAAGAGAAACAACAGTGGGAAGAGGTGGACATAAAAGTAGGATTCCATGACAAAGAAGAGGAGCTCACATCAAAAGCATGGGATGTTAGGGAGGCCACCAGGGCCATCAAAGATGAGGAGATGGACTAAGTTGCTCAGAGGATGAGCAACACCTTCAGTAGGGGGGTGATGATGAGCCCCATAAATGGGTAATTATATGGGCTCATTTTGCCTCCTAACCTAGCTAAATCAACCATTCTCTTATCTTATTGCATGTTTTTTTAATTATATTTATGCTTATGGAGTGAGTTGGGTTAGTTATGCTGCCATGAGGTCTAATATGTGTTTAATGCAGATTTTTGTTGAATTTTGAAGACAAAGTCAAAGATTTAATGGAAAATCCGCTGCAATAATTAAAAGTGGACAAAGTAGAGGATTTATAGAAGGGAATCCCCCTCATTTATTACACCCCATTTCGAATTCTCTTTCATGTAGCTTGGAGCACAAACAACCAAATCAATGCACTAGGAGGCAGCCGAGAAAGTGGATAATAACTTATGTTTATCTCAAGTTTTGGGAGACAAGCTTTTGTGATTTTGAGGAAGTTGTTGGAATCTTCATTTATATAAGTAGAGAGGCCTAGGGCCTCACTAAGGAGTTGGTCAAATTTTTGTTGTAGCTTTTCTCTTCTCAACTTCGATCTTACTTTTGGTGATAGCTTCATGTAATATTATTGTTATTTTGATAATAAATATGAGATCTTCTTTGATCGAGCACTAAGTTACCTCAGAGGGCTGAAGCTCTTGGGTTAGGACCCAATTCAAGCAGCCAGGCTCCCCTTGTTTGTATTTATATGCTTTGTTTTAGTTTATGCATTAGTTGCAGCTAGATGAATTTCTTTCTTGGTCACGAATAGGTTGCTTTTGGTGATTTAGAAGGTTGTTTTCAGTTGTGTTCTCTATAGCAGGTTGAACAGTGATAGAAAGAAGATACAAAAGGCCAACAACAATGTCTTGGCCTCCTTTCCTCCCTTTGGGACCATGAACTAAGACCAAGACCCTCTTGCTGCCACAAAAACACAAAGTTTCCTTCTCCATAGGATTTCTAGTGTTGCAGTTTGTTATAATGTTAATGCTTTGCTTTATATCTGTTTCACCATGCTCATTATTGTCTTTGCAATAATTCCTCTTCCATGCTTTCTCTCATTATAGCATTTTTCAACATTTCTTTCCATAGCTCATAATTTAGATTAGCTTGATGCAAAATTATGTTTTTGTTTATGTACCTGGTCTCCTTGCTTGCTTGATTTCATTGTTTGACTTACAGTTATTTTGCAGCAAATATATTCTCATAGTAGGTCAGCCTATCAACCATCACATTCTCTCCTTGATCTATGCCCTATAAGTGTTAGTCTTTCCAGCCTTCCTCCAGTGATCAAATATGCTCTTACAAAGTGGTTTTGAAGTGTCAAGGTCAAATTTTGTCATTTCAATGAGTCTTCAAGCAAAATTTGGTCACTAGGCATTAGGTCTAGGGTTTGCTCTCACTCTTTTCAAAGTTTCCCAAATGCCAATCTATGTTACTATTTATCTGAGTCTATCATCATTCATAGGGTTGTCATTATCATCTCAGTGTCTAATGAGTCATTTTACACCTTGTTCATGCTTCAGTTGCGCCTAGGTTCCCTCTCCTAGGGTTTTGAAGGCAATTTCTCTTGGACGGTCAAATCATTGGCAAAACTTGTTTCCTGATGTTCATACACCTTCCCCTATCCTTAAATTACCTTGCCAAATTCTTCCCATCACTGAGATTCCCCAAATTCCTCATTTTCGCACAAACCCTAGTTTCTAGCTACAACCTGGCAATTTTCTAGGTTGGGCCTGTGTTTTGCCCTTTTAGACCCCTTCCCCTCACTCAATCTCTAAGGTTCCACTTTCCCCTACTTCCTAACATCCCTCCCTACTTCCAAAAATTTCCCCAAGAACTTAGAAGCCCCTTATCCCCTTCATTTCGCTTCATTTCGACAAAATTCCTTGTTTCACACA
>APFE031137116.1:2280-21975 GCA_000404065.3 Pinus taeda | reverse complement strand
CCCCCCGTGAGACCCTTCATCCCGGCAACTCCATTTTGAAAAAACTCAGCATTTCCAGATTTGTCATGCAAAGTTACATATGCTCATCAAAGGACTAGAGATTTGGTGAAGTTTTGGGCCTGCAGAAAGTAAAAAAATATGCAAAATTTGACTTTCTACCACTTTTTTGAACTGCAGAAAGTTGTCTTGGGAGAATTGAGTTTTGACAGGGAAAATGAACTCCAAATTCAAAAATTCTAGCTCGGTTGGAAATTAGACTCACATACCTTTCTAGCAAGCCCACGTTTGCGCAATTTGGCTACCTGCAAGTGCCCCAAACATGGCTCCAAAGGGGCGCGACCCGTCTGGCAGGGGGCGCGACCCATCAGGCAGAATTGTCCAGAAATGCACTGTACAGCCCAAAAAATGCAGATTTGACTCAGTTTGACTTTTTGAGGTGAATTATGATTCTCTTTGATGTAATTATGGTACTTTTTAGACACTTTTACCCTTATGTAACTCTTCTAGGAGATTCATTCATGAAAAGGATAAAAATTAAATGAATGAATTGGTTTCCAAGTTTATAGACGCAAGTTGTTTTGACTGCCTAGTTTGTAGTGCTTAGTTTAGAAGTGGTTGAAACAGCTCCTAGGATAGTGAGCTCGACCCATGGAGGCAGGGAAAGAGGTTAGATCATCTATATTATGTACTTTCTTGCTCATTTTCATGGTTGGACTCTTGAGGGAGAAGCTATCATTGTATTATTTCACTGTATCTCTGCAAATTTTTGGCTAAGGAAGACCAGGGTTTTGCAGTCCTTTTTGGGATTCTTGTGGTTACATGTATTGATGGTGTGTTTCTCTATGTACCTGTAAGTGTGTTATGTGAATCATTTCCTTTCTTTTCCTTCTACACATTAAGCAAACAAAGTGTTAAAGTAAGAATTCATGACTGTCATGCTCTGCTTTTAAGTTTGTTTAATTTCAATGTTTTCTACTGTTTAAGGAGAATTCAAAGTTATTGTTTTCTCTCCCTAACTCCTCACCTTTCATTCCTAATCATCCACCTCAATCAAAGGCATCAATACTGTCTCCTACCTCGCCCCAAAGAACCCCCTGCAGATGTGTCCAATCCCCGCACCCAAAATTTCCATCCCCTCAATTTGCCACCAAAATCCCCAAAAACCCCAAATCAACCCTTTTGATCAGTTTACTAGCCTAAAATCAGTGTTACCCTATTGGTCATCTCATCCATTGAATATTTTACCGAGATTGACCGGAGAGAGCCTTCTCCTGCCCCGTAGGGCTAGCTACGAGGCTAAATGGTTTGATGTTGCCTTGAGGTTTGCCTTTTTCAGCTTGAGGTGAAATTTCAAGCGCTAACATGAAGCACTTCTCAAGTAAGGGTGGATTTAATTTAAGGTTGTTTTCCTCTTTTTCTTCCTCAACCTCCCTATGTGGCGTGTGAGGTTAGTTATCAGGGAGAATTCTCCGTGGTCTTAGGTTGATCTCCTAGATTTCTATAACATAATGTAGGTATGATGTCTCTCCACTGTATGCTTGTTGATCCTGCTTATTGTTTGGGTTCAGATTTGGCTGGGAAGGCATTTGGAGTTGCTTAGGTGGAGCAGTGTGCATGAGTTGTGGTTGGGTAGGTGGTGAAGGTAATAGGGCTAGAACATTGTTGAATTGGGGCCTCCACCCCTGAGGTGGGGTATTCCTCTGATGTTGTGGCTAGACATAATGTTGAAATGAATCGTTGGCTAGTTGGGACTGATACTAAGATGCATAAGACCATGGAGGGGGTGTAGACCAAGAAGGATGAGCAGGGGGTCCCTAAGAAGGTATATTTGTGGTTTGGTTGGGGTTGTAATATGCATGGGATGGCCCTTGAATACCTTGTTGGTATGGTCTAGGCCTAGGAGGTCTCCTTTGGTTGATGGAGCAAAGCTGCCGAGTGACCCCTTCATCTCCTTGATATATAGCGTTGAGTCTAGTTAAAGAAGCGAACTTGTATGTGGAGTGGTTTTCTTCACAGATTGAGAAAATCTTAATACAATTCAATGGACATTCGTTCCTAGGATGCCTCTTGGTACATCTAGGACAAAAGATGGCCAAGGCTCTCTCTACTTCCTCTTGCTTTCTTTTGATGTTCATGGCATCCAATTGTAAAGCAGGGGTTTGCATCATGTTACTTTTGAAATCTTCCAACATATTTCCAATTTCACCGTTGATGGATAAGTTAGAGGGTGATGTATTGGCGATAGGTTGACTGCCCCTACCCTTTTTCCTGGCTACCCTAGAATGATTTCTAAAGACAATATTAATATCCACATAGGGTAATTGGTAAACATCTCCTCCTGCTATCATATTTGAGGTATCCAGAAGATCTTCCCTTACTCCTCTAAGAAAGACTAACTTTAGTGACTCAAGGGTCAAGTGTGCACCTGGCCCTTTTGTAACTAACCTAGAATCTTTATTCATATTCTTCTAGGAATTCATCCTGGCCTATGGTCATCCTAAAATTATCTTATTTAGTGTCATTTTACCTACAGTAGTCCCTATATTTGTTTCTAAAAATATGTTTCATCTGAGCCCAAGTTGTGATGTTATCTCTAGGTAAACCCATGAACCAGTTTAATGTTGCATCCTTGAGGATAGATGCGAATAGTTTTAAATTTTTCTCAACATTTGTATAGTCATAAGTTCAACATATAATATCATATTCAAATAGAAAAGTTTTAGGCTCCTCTATGGTCAAGCCATGGAAATCAGGTAGACCAGAGGGGATTATATTCTTCATCTTAGTGTCCCCATTGGTTTCCTTGATGGGGAAGGAACTCTCAATTCTCTTTCTATCTCTCTTGTCATTTTGGTTTCCAGCCATTTGTTTAGTAGGAATGGCTTCTTCCTCTTCTTCTTCTTCTTCTGTAGGTTCCTCAAATAGGTAAGGTTTCTCACCTAAAGGGTCTTCCAATTCACCGTCATTGAAGAAGAGAGAAGGTTACTTGTTGGAAGCAGTGGGGGTATTTGACAAGAATTTCCCTGAATTGTCCCTAATCATATGAGGAATGAAAGGAAATGTTTTTGGGTTGGTTTTTTCAAGATTTTGTTAAAGCTAGAAAGTACTTGCAGAATATAAAGGAAAGCAGATAATGCCAACTGAAAGAAAGAAAGAAACTATACTAATGGAAGAAAGTTGAAGACTAGAAGTAGAAGAAAAGAAAGTTTGGATACTAGAAATAGAAGAAAGAAGTAATTACTTCTACTTAGACACCTCCCTGGAAACGGCACCAAAACGTGATAAGTATAGCTCTTGCATCAATAATGTTGCAACTCCCAGGGTTACCAACTTTATTTATCAACCTCGGGTTTGTACAAACTTGGAGGTGACAAGCTATATGCACAAGTAGAATTGAAGGTCTTGCATGTTGTCATTGTTTGTCTAGAAAGAGACCCTAGGTGTTCCAAGCCAAAATTCTATAGGCTTAGAAGAAGCTTAATTATTTGATGGAAGGAGAGCAAACCTATTCTAAGAGAGAGCTACTCTACTGCAGTAATGAAGAAAACAACATGAAATGATAAACTTACACCATAACCTAAATAACCAATTAAACAACTATGCTAAGCATTGCTAAATTAACACTAACCTAATTATCAAAGTTCTAGTAGTAAAGAGCATCAAAACTAAACTAAGGTGTAACAAAGAACTTAGGCTGAGTTAGGTTTCAAGCAAAAAAAGAAATTGGAGGTCAAAATTAGTGAAAAGAGGACCTGAGGGAGCAACAGTGCATAAAAACCATTGGATCAGTCGGGTGGAAGGAAAATGAACGGTGAAGATTTGATCGCAGGAGGTATGTAGATAGATGGGTGAACAAGGTTAACTAATAGGATGAATGGTGGACACTATATTAGGGTGGTTGAGTGAATATATGAATGAACAGGGTCAACCAGAGATGGACAGCTGAGATTATATCGTATAGGCCAAGTCAAGAGATGGACAAATAGGATTAATTGACAGATGGACGACAGAGACTATATCATGGGAAAAAGAAACATGTGGAAATGACGAAGCAAGTTTAGAGGGTGGTAAGCTATTTATCAGATGCCCTCAAAGCTGTAAGTGGTTTTCTAAAATTTTACGCAATTAGCCTAACTGGGTGACACGTAGCACGGAGAAACCACTCTCATCACATGCCCTTGAGTGGATAACGATCATATAGAAATCTGCATGAGATTGCACGATAGTTGTTGGATTAGGTAGGGTTGATCAATGATGGAGATCAGACAAGCTAGTTGGTGATTAGTTGAAGCAACAGCTATCGGATCAAGCAAGGTAGATCAATGGTGGGGGTTTAAAGCACCTAAAGTTTTGGGGGTGATGCAATGGTGATCGGATAAGGTGAAGAAGATCGACGGTGGGGACTTAAAGTTCATAAAGTGAGTGGTGGACTCCACGCCAGGTAGCAGCTGGAGAAAATAGTGAATCAGACGGTGATTTTGAGGGTTTGTTGGTGATTGGATGATGATGAAGCGATGCGTGAGGAATATGTTGGAGTCAGTTTCAAATGAAAATGGTAGAGAGAACCAGTGCGAGTGAATACAAAACTGGTTTAAACAGCGAACCCTATAGCCCATGTCAGAACCAGAGAACTATGTTTTTGGGGTTGTTGAAGGGTCTCTAACTTAAGTCATGGTCCCAGAGGGAGTAGATGAGGCTGAGACACCTATGAACAAGTTTATGTTGGCATTATGATACATGTGTTTTCCTTGATAGAAACTCACTCAGAGGTATGATACAAGTGTTGTCCTTGATGACAACTCACTCAGAGGCGAGATCATAGTGTAGCAAGTCAAGAGAAAGGTATACATAGGTTAACCTTGATGAAAGTCCATATACACACGGGTTATCAGAACAAAAGGCGCATACATGTTGTAAAACTAAGTTTTGGTCCGTGGTATTTGGTCGATGGTATTTTGATATTGGTCCATGGTATTTGGTCCAATGTATTGACCCTAGGTATTGGGTCCAAGGTGTTGGTCCTACATGGTTTTGGACCATGGTATTAAGAGAGGCCCAAACCTATATAAGGAGAATATCATTAGGCCAAGAGGTGCAAGTGTGCAAGTGATGAATATCTGATGAAGTGTGAGATCTAGTATGCTGGTTATGGGTTTGTGATGCTTTGCTCGATCTGAATCAAGGAGGCACCTATGTGGTTGACAAATTTTGATGGACCGAGATAATGAAGACTAAATTCCATTATCATTCTATGGTATGATCATGGATAGATCTGAATATTGACGCATGTCTTATCCTTTATATTTTATGTTCTAGGTATATCTGAAGTTGAAATAGAAGCGAAGGTATAAGTAATTATTTTCAGACCTGTACACAGGTTCTCTCCAATGAAAAGGCGTATACACGCTAGTTAGACATGGTCAAGTAGCATATACATTATGAGTTTTGATATTTCAGGTTGCTTTTGGTTCTTGTGGTTGTTTTAGAGTTCTGGGCTTTGGTCTGTGTTCTTGTAAATGTGTTTTGATGACAAGGTTTCAGTGATTTAGTATTGGGTGATTCAGAGATTGATGATGCAAGTATAGTTGATGATTGTATTTCAATGGTGATTGTTTTGTATTTATGGATCCAATATGAAAATTTATGAAGTGTGGTCCTAGGAAGAAAAGAGAAGTTTGTAGCCTTCTGTAGGCTAGCACCTACATACTAGTACATTAGCTAGTACAAGAGCTAAAGGGGTTGTAGCTCCCTTCTGGGAGAGTCTGGAGAATGAGAGAAGGTTGTAGCCTTCTGTAGGTAGAAGCCTGCATACTGGTATAAGATTGCACCAGTACAAAACCATTGTAGAAAGAAGTTTCTTACTAAAAGAAGATATAGACGAATTGGAGCAGGTGGTTTTCACCCACATTGGGTTTCCACCTTATGTCATGGTGTTCATGTGTGCTTCTTATGTGTGATGATCTGTTCTATTTTTACTGCACCTATTTACTGTTGATATGGTTAATAATTTTCTAATGCACTCATTGAAGACCAACTAAATCAATCATAAGTTTACTGGATATACGCTAGTTGCATTAAACATAGTTGCGTATACACGCGGGTATCCTTAACTGAAGTAGCGTATATGAATCTGAGTATGAAAATGAAAAGGTGTTTGATTTGCTAATACTAATTCACCCCCACCCCAAGTATTATTTCAAAAAATTGGTATTCGAGCTGGTCCTTCAAAATAAGCTTGATCGCTTGAAGGAAGATCCATTAGGATGGGTAATCAAGAAAGAGAGGCATCCATCAGGCCACCAATCTTTGATGGGAGAAACTTTGTCTACTGGAAGATAAGAACCACAACATATCTACAATCGCTTGGAATATATGTTTGGGGAATCGTGGAAGGAGGATATACATATCCATCGATGATTCCTACAGATACAGCAGAGACAAAGCAATATGAACTCAATGCCAAAGTTGTTACTGTCTTATTGGAAAGTTTGTCACAATCATAATTTGTCAAGGTTATGCAGCTCAAATCAACCAAAGAAATATGGGACAAAATCATTCTAAGCTATGAAGGAGATGATCAAGTAAAACGAGCAAAGCTTCAAACTCTCAGAATATGGTATGAAACTCTTAAGATGCATAGTAGTGAAAGCATAGCTAATTACTTCCTGTGTATAGATGAGATTGTCAATTATATGAGGAATCTGGGTGAAGAAATTAAGGAAGTTGTCTTAGTTGAAAGGGTTTTGAGATCCTTGTCTGCTAAATTGGAACCCAAAGTGTCTGCCATAGAAGAAAAGGAGGATCTTCAAAAAATCACTATGACGTAGCTTCACAGAATCTTAACTGCTTTTGAGATGAGAAAAGGAGGACCATCAGACATGAGAGAAGCTACATTCAAAGTATCAACAAATGGAAAGGAAAAACTCAATGAATTAGGATACATTTTAGAAGAAGAAGATGACATAAACTTTGTCAAGAATCTTGAACGGGGATCTGGAAGGTTCAAAGGTAAGCTACCTTTAAATGCTTTTCATGTGGTAGAGTTGGTCACTACGCTACTAGATGCCCTCATAACAAAGGAAAGATGTCTGAAGAAGGTAATAGAAGTTATTATACTCATGATAAAAGTAATGAATCATCCAATAGTAATGAACACATTAGACTTCTCATGGCATATGAGAATAAGGATGTAGAAACAGAAGAAGTTACCAGATTAAAATAATAGCTAGAGTCAGTAACCAGAGTAAGGGAGCAACTGCAGGATTTGGTAAAATATCAAAGCATAACAATCTAGAGACTTGAATCGAAGATCCTCTCTCTAAAAGAAGATCTTAAAGAATAAAAGAAGCAGAATAAATAAGCTCTTGAAGAACAAGAACATGAAGTGCTCGAATTAAGGCAACAAGTGGCAAAAGGAAGAAAAGTTGAAGAAAACATAAGGAACCAGTATCAGGAAAAGGAAGAACAACATCAGGTTGAGGTAAATATCTTTAAAGGTAAATTGGAAGAAAAGGATAAATTGTTACAATTTCAAGACAGTACTAAGATTTTGGATGATATTCTTCGTAGTCAAAGGTCCCCTGCTATCAAAACTGGTCTTGGCTTTTATGAATCTATTGAAGGTGAATCTAGCTCACAAGGTGATGCAAGGAACTCTAATGAGAATTCTGAAATGCTCAACAAGGAGATGAGAGGACAAGCTCATCAATAGCCAAGGAAAGAAATTCCTCAAAGAAAATCTTTGACTCCTAACTTTGGAAGTGATTGACAATTATTTCCTTGGATGAGTAATGTTGAATGTTATGTATGTCATAATCTTGGACATGTTGTAGCTAGATGTAGAAGTAGAATGGTTCAAGACGGTCACACAAGATTATCACATTCCAGGTACTTCAATGGATATTGTTTTGCTTGCAATATGTTTAGCCACAAACAAATTGATTGCAATAGAAGGAACATGAAACATGTAAGATGTTATGCATGTAACAAGTTTGGACATAAAGCAAGGGAATGCAGGAGAAAAATTCAAACTCCAAAACAAGAGAATTATACATCGTCAAAATTCCAGGTATTAAAGAACACAGAATTAGAGACAGAAAGGTGTGACATAACTCAGTTAGTTGACATAACAGACAGAGGGGAAACTAAAAGTGTAGACATTTAGTATTCCAACTTGCATATGTTGATATTATGAAGGTAAGTCACGTATGTACGCGATTTACAAGCTGCATAGTCACGTATATGGAGCTCTGAAGAAAAGCAGTAGAGTAAACTCACGAAATGGTTCTGTCGTGGTATATGGTGGTTGGCACAAGCTCAAGGGGAGCATATTCTTCAAATAATGCATTGTTGGCATTATGGTTAGAAGTCCTTGGTGATTATGATTATTGGCACATCTTGCTACTGATTGTTGATTGACCAAGAGAATGGATTGCAGGTTAAGATGCTTATAGTGCAGATCATATGGTGTATGATAGCTGTTGATAATTGTCATGGTATTGTTTAGGTCCTTGGTCTTTGTGAGTCATATGATGTATCTAGTTACCCCACTATGCATGGGATGGATGATGTAATGGTTCTTTTGTTTGAGTCATGTTTAAACATTTGATATATGCCCACTTGGTTGGGTGGATGAGTCAAAATGGTGTATTCCCACTTAGTTGGGAGATTGATGTGTGTATAGAGTCATGTTATGTGTTTTCAGACCTTGCATGTGCTCAGGGGGAACATGGACGGATTGGTACATCTTGGCATGTACAAAGGGGGGTCTCAATTGGAGATTTAAGCAGGTACTCAAGGGGAGTATGGATAGCAGAATGTGTATCAAGGAAGAGAATATATTGGTCCACCCTTTGCCCTTGATGTCAAAGGGGGAGAGTGACTTGGTGTGGTGGTTGTCATCAACTCCAAAGGGGGGGGGATTGTTGGCATTATGATACAGGTGTTGTCCTTGATGGAAACTCACTCAGAGGTATGATACACGTGTTGTCCTTGATGGCAACTCACTCAGAAGTATGATACAGGTCTTGTCCTTGATGACAACTCACTTAGATGACAAATCATAGTGAAACAAGTCAAGAGAAAGGTATACACAGGTTAACCTTGATGAAAGTGCATATACACGTGGGTTATGAGAACAAAAGGTGTGTATACATACACACGCAAGATCACAGAAGGAAAGGCACGTACATGTTGGAAAACTAAGTTTTGGTCCGTGGTATTTGGTCCATGGTATTTGGTCCAAAGTGTTGACCCATGGTATTGGGTCTAAGGTATTGGTCCTACATGGTTTTGGACGACCATGGTATTAAGAGAGGCCTAAACCTATATAAGGAGAAGATCATTAGGCCAAGATGTGCAAGTGTGAAAGTGATGAATATCTGATGAAGTGTGAGATCTAGTATGTTGGTTATGGGTTTGTGATGCTTAGCTTGATCTGAGTCAAGGAGGCACCTATGCAGTTATAAAAGGTTGATGGACTGGGATCATGAAGACTAAAGTGCATTATCATTATATCGTATGATCATGGATAGATCTAAATACTGACGCATGTCTTATCCTTTATATTTTATGTTCTAGCTATATCTGAAGTTGAAATAAAAACGAAGGTATAAGTAATTATTTTCAGATCTGTACATGGGTTCTCTCTGGTGAATATGTGTATACACGCTGGTTAGACCCGATCAAGTAGCGTATACATTATGAGTTTTGATGTTTCAGGTTGTTGTTGGTTCTAGTGGTTGTTGTTGAGTTCTGGGCTTTGGTCTGTGTTCTGGTAACTATGTTTTGATGATAGGGTTTCAGTGATTCAGTATTGGGTGATTCAGAGATTGATGACGTATAGTTGATGATTGTATTTTAGTGGTGATTGTTTTGTATTTATGGATCCAGTATGAAAATTTATGAAACGTGGTCCCAGGAAGAAAAGAGAAGGTTGTAGCCTTTTGTAGGCCAGCACCTACATACTAGTACATCAGCTAGTACAAGAGCTAAGGGGGTTGTAGCTCCTTTCCAAGCGAGTTTGGAGAATGAGAGAAGGTTGTAGCGTTCTGCAGGTAGAAGCCTGTGAATTGGTATAAGATTGCACCAGTACATAACCATTGTAAAAATAAGTTTCTTAGTAAAAGAAGATAGAGACAAATTACAGTAGGTGGTTTTCACCCACATTGGGTTTCCACCTTATATCATGGTGTTCATGTGTGCTTCTTATGTGTGATGATATGTTCTATTTTTACTGCACCTATTTACTATTCATATGGTTAATAATGTTCTAATGTGCTAATTGAAGAATAACTAACTAAATCATAAGTTTACTGGATATACGCTAGTTGCATTAAACACAGTTCTGTATACACATAGGTATCCATAACAGAAGTAGTGTATAGGAATCTGAGCATGAAAATGAAAAAGTGTTTGAATTGATAATACTGGTTCATGTCCCCCCCCTCCCAGTATTATTTCCAACACCTAACAGTGATATTTTCCTTCTAGTTAACCTATTAACTGAAAGAAGGCATAAATGAAAGTAAACTACAACAAATGTAGCTATTGAAGCAAATGAGCATGAAAACCATGTGTGATCTATGCTATATTGTTGTAATGAAAGTGCAACTACTTAAGCAAATAAATAACAAAAACCATAAGGCTACTTAAGCAAATGATCATGAAACTACTTAAGCAAATAAACATAACAGAACTCTATGATAACATAAATATATACTAAAGAAGATATTTGGCTACTTGGGTCAGGCCCTAACCCAAGAGCTTCACTCCTTGGGGTTAACTCAGAGCTGGCTTAAACAAAACTCATTCTTATTAGAAAAAACATGGATTACACATCAAATTGTCACAAGTCTTTACAACTCATAAATAAAATAGAGTTTTACAATAGAAAATTTGTATCCTACTAAGGTCCTCAACCTCTCTATTTATACATTTGAAGTCTATAATGACTTCCTTCCCATTAGGGAGGCTTGGTCTCTGACTCAAGAAAAACTAGTTTGTGTCACTTTCACTTGCTCGACTGTCTTTTAGTCTTCAACATGATGGTTGTGTGCACTCCGAACTGATGGAGGAATATTTGAATGGAGGGGTAGTAAATGAGGAGGATTTACCTACTATAGTTAGTCTCCCTTGTCTCGTTCGAGTCTTTACCAAGGTATTTGGCATAGTTCTTTGCTTTTATCCTTTCTACCTACATTTTCCTTACTTTTATCCTTTATTCCTTAATTTCATGCACATTAGACCACAAAGCAACATATCCAACTCTAACTCATTTCATAAACAAAATATTATCAAAATTATGCACCAAGTTGTGAGAATAGTTGCTTTGACTAAGCTAGGAGGTGAATTAGGGCCAATTAAGGCCCATATAATTGGTCAATGATGAGGCTTATCAATAATCTTTGGTTAATTCTTATTACCACACATATTAACCATAACCTTTTAACTTTGGCTTGAGTTTAACCTAACATTAACCATAATACATTTAGTCCGCTACTTTCTATTATAACTCTTGTAGAATAGAAATATTTCATAACCCACACTTAAACTTTACCTTTTTGTGATTCCACAAACCTTTACACATATATTCATGTTCTCTTTAGCGCATTCAACCTTTGTCATCGATCTCATTCCTTAATCTGACGGTCATCACATCACCCAATCACCAACTAGCTTAGCCAATCTCCACCATTAGTCAATCTAGCTCAATCCAACAGTTATCGCACAATCTCACGTGAAATATTGCATGATCAATATCATACCAAGAGTGCATGAGAAAAGTGGTTTCCTCTTTCCCTCATGTGATACGTGTTAACTCCTAATTGCATAGAAATTAGAATGATCATTTACAACCTTTAGGGCATGCGATATACTGCTTACCCCTTTCGAATACTACCCCGAATCCATTAACACATGGCTTCATCTGATCTCTTCATTTCTTGACTTTATGTTACGCAATTTAATCCTAGTTGTCTATCTCCCTTACTCTCTTTCATTGATCTGATTGATCCAACGACTATATTTTGTTGTTTAATTCTTTCGACATCTCACCGTATAACAGTCTTCTCACTTCTTTGACTGTATATTTTTTCTCGCCTTTGGTATTCTATTATTTTGATCTCGATCTCTACTCTGTTAATTCATTCCTTTGCCCCTTTACGCTTCCTTCACAATTCTTAGATTCTAGGAAACCTTACAGTTCTACGTTCGCTATAACATCGAAGGATTTTCTCTAATACCATTTGTGTGTAAACCTGTAACACTCCTCTCTATATTTTGTCTCTGGTTCTGCACACCTACAAACCTATGTTACACAGAATTAATTCTAACTCACACACAATTTATTATTTGATTACTCAATCCACACTTGCACAATTCAGAATTAACTCTCTATGTATATATAAACAAATAATTACATAATGAGTCTCTCTCTCTCTGGCTCGATTTTCTAATCACTGGCCTTTTCCTTTCTTTCCCATAGGCTTACAATCAAACCCTATCTAACTTTCTAGCTACTAACTCTCAAACTAACTCTTAGCTAGCTAACCCTCTTCTATTCCTTTTAGACTTACATTTATACAAAAAAGTTTTGTAACCCATTTCCTGGTTCGTATCCTTAATCTGCTCATCAAGTCCTAAAATCTCTCAATGATCCCTCAGAGATCTCAACAACTTAAATAAATCCTAAGGATTCTATTTAATCCCCAAAATCATGAAACGAATTCCTAATATAAGATTTACAATTTATTTCCAATTCTCTCAATCCCTATGGAATCTTAACTAGACTAAATCTCTCATGTTCTCCAACATTCAAGAACATTTACAGATATTTCTCACAATACTTAATTAAATGCTATTCTTAATATCTCTCATAAAATTACCTAAAGACTTAATAATTACATTAATTTAATACTCAGGAAACCAACTTCCTTGAAAGCACAATACCCCCTTATGTCTATTAAAATACAATGATATTTCTGAGCCGAATGCTCCTGCATCAGCCTTGTTTGACAACTAGCATTGCCTGGATGGACAGTGGCCTAGTGAAGGCATCTACAAGTGTGTTTGCATTGATGTCAACAATCATGAGCCGAATATGTGTTGGCCAGATGGCATAGTCTGACTGTTGGCATTGATGTCAACCAAACTAGCTTGGATGGTTGTCATAGTAGATGTTGGAAGTGACGGCCCAAGAGGAATCCCATGGTTTTTCATGGCACAAAAGGAATGTTATGATTATTGTGATGATACAAATGGAAGTCCATGGTAGTTGTAGGATTCTTGTAGAAAATCATCATAGTAGAAGGCTTATTAGAGAAGTCATAAACTAATGATTAGAGTGATGGACCAAGAGGAAGTACATGGTAGCTAGAGGCTTCATGTAGAGGATCACCTTAATGGTTGCGAGTCCAGATGTCCAGAGAGTCAAGGAGAAAAATAATGTTAGAGAGCTTGGAGCCATCTTAAAGGTAACATATGGGCTCAAATACTACATCAATCCCTCTCCATTGGAAATTTCTCAAGAAGAGCTTTCCAACGATATGCAGATGTCCATAAATGGAATTCTAGATCAAATGTTATGGTTTTTCTATAATAAGGACCTTGAAGTCCTAAAGTAAACTGGAATTTCGGAGGTCCATGATATCAGAAATCGACACATCAGGATATTAGCATATCAGCAATCGCATATTGAAAGACCAAAGATATCAGTGATCACATCATCATAGCAGCATCCATATTGATGATAACATATTGGAGGTCGGGCATACCAGCGCATTGCAACACTAGAGAATCAAGCTTATCATCGGATTGCATTATCGAAGGTCACAATGTCGGAGGTCCAATTCCTCAGAGGAGGTAGCGTCGGAGCTTGAAGGAGATCATAACATCAACAACCATAGGATCAAACCTTTTGAAAGTCTGAACCTTTGAAAATTTAAGATATCATTAAAAGTTTCGATAGAATTAAAAATTGTCGAAGAACATTGATAAGGATTAACAAAGGATTTCATTGCAAAGCCAAATGTCAGTGGGCCAAGTTTTATCTCTTGTAGCAGGACACGTGGTGGCATATGATTTCCTATGATAAGGACACATGGCAGCATGTGATTGGCTTCTTTAAGGAGACATGGAACTGTCTGATTAGCTCTAATAACATAATGTGGAAGCTAACATCAGAATGATGCGACAGCATGGCAGGACACATGGCATGCATATTCAACCATATTGGGTGGTCTAATGGGCCATAACCAAGTGACATGTGTCACCTCTGAAGCTTCGCCACCTGGAAATGATGACATCATATCAAAAGTAGGTGATTAGAGGATTGAGGATATTAGAACTTTATAAAAATTTGTAATGAACAAGTTCTGACAAGGGGGTTTTGATTTGTTGGCACTTGGTTGAGGAAAAAAATAGAGACAAGGGTGTAGATCGAGGCTTAGCATGTAAATATTGTGGAGCATTGTTAGAATATTAAATATTACGGAGCAATGGAACACATAAAATATTGCAGAAATATAAACACAGAAAACGCACAAAACAAGAGAGACACATATATACGTGGTTCACCTAGTTTGGGCTACGTCCACCCCGAACAACTAGTCCTTCCTTTCTATTATCTAGCAAAATGAAGAGACACAACCTACAACAAATTCGTTGTAATATCCTCTGTCTTCTTTCACAGTCTCACCTCTTTGTTTCTCGCTCACACACAGAATACACATCTATCTCACAGCCTCAAATACAATGCCCTCATACAAAGAGAGGCGTTGCCTTCTAGGGCAAAAAAAAACCTTAAACTAAACATAAGTTCTACCGTCAGATCATTCACCTAATGAACGACCCAGATTGACTAGAAATTACTATACTTTTACAAGGAAATTTTACAGTTATTTTTAGCTTCAGGGGCGCTTCCCCCAAAACCCCCCGCTTTGGGGGGCTCCCAAAGGTTGCAGCCGGCCCCCTCTAGACCCCCACTGTAGCGAATATTTTACGGTTGAACTGGGGTCCAATGTGGCGGTAGTTTTGAATATAGAAGATAATCAGGCTCCACACCCAACAAGCATATCATAGGATGGATATTTTGGAACTCTGCTTTAAATGAATATTGGATAAATTTACAATATGTTAAGCTTCTGATGTTGTTAGCGCTTGGTCGTGGAGCCGAAAAAACCAAGGGCATGGAGAAATAACATGAGGAGAAAGGCCCTTGACAGGATATTAAAGAACTTAGCATCGAAGTTCTATACTGAAGGTCACATGCAGTGGTCCTATGGTGGAGATGTGATAAGGAGCTAAGAATATGTGGCTAAAGGCCAATTAGAATATTTTAATATCATAACATCTTCTTAATAGAGTTACAAGATGTTTGGGCTCCAAAATTGCTTTGTGGTGTAAAAGCTTCGATATAGTAGTGCAGAGTAAATGAGCACAAAGGAGTTGGTCGTAGGAATAAATAGTGACTGTCAGAAAACTCTGAGACAAGGAAATGAGGATAATGATCCACAGAGGAGCAATTCCAAAGTACTATGAGACCATGAATAAGCATGGAGAGCCTTAGTGTTAGGAGTGTTGTTCACATACAAGGACTTTTCCCAGTTAAAGTGTGCAGGTGGTTTGAGAATTCATTCTGAGTATGGACAAAGTCAGTTTCCCATTCTCATGGTCAATGCAATAGAAGGGACCAAGTCAAGCACGAAAATGGAATGGTAGAGCCATGTTGAGGTACACTCACATAGTCTGAATGGAGGACAGAGTGGAAACATCGACCAGGGAGTAGAAGAGGAGAAAAAACAAATAGCTCATATGAGAAATGTGAGGGAATCAACATAGTTTCTAGTGAGAGCTAACTGGAAAAATCTCTATGTGAGTGCACTACTATGTAAGGTTGAGAGAGAACATGTTCTATAGAAAAAGGATGAGAGTTCCTATACTAAGGTAAGTGTTATCGAGAGTTGAGCTGTGTGAGAGAGGCCAATGTTTCCTGCATGATGTGAGTAAAGGTAGAAGTTTCTTGTGTGCTGTGAGTAAAGGTGGAAGTTTCCTGTGCATTGTGAGTAAAGGTAGAAATTTCCGATGCTATGAGAAAGGTCAAGGATGCCTATGTATAGAATGAATGCCAAGAGCTGAATGTGTGCTATGGAGAGAACAAGACTGAGAACTAACTATATGTTGGTAAAGAACATAGAACATATAGTTGTGTGAGCTGTGATGAGTGACTTTTGTTGAGCAGATCATTGTGATGCTGCATAGTGAGCAATATGAGCAGAGAGTATACAGTTGATATAAGGTAGAGTGGCTACCACATTACAGAGAACATACAGTTCCAATTTGAGTGTGGATTGGTTCCTACATATAGGAAGTTAGTGCTTTCATATCTTGAGAAGGCTTGGGAGTTGGTTCCTCCTGCAAGTTGGCTCGCAAAAATCCAAGGAGTTGCAAGTTGGTGCTTGCAAATAATCCCTGAGGTCGGTGCCTCCGATGGTGCTTCTAGTAAGCTGGAAAAGTGTATACAAAAAGAAGGAGTTTGTGCTTCATGCTAGTCGGTGCTAGCAAACAAGAAAAGGGAGTTGGTTCTTCCTCTGAGTGGGTGCTCACAAAACAAATCGATGTAATAAAGTAGGTGCTCTTATTTTACATCAATAACAACAACAAGCTTGGCTATTTTTCCTAGAAGGGTTTCCATGTGAAAAACCTTGTGTCTCATGTGTATGATACTCATGGCGTGTATGATTGTATGTTGATTTCATCTTGCTGCCATATTACATATTGCTGCTAATTATATGGATGGGTGGAAAGCTTGAATAAGAAAAGTAAATAGGTATAAAAGTTTAAAATTAGCCCTAATATTTATTCACCTCCCCTCTCATTATTGTCATTGTTTCCAACAATCTGTATAAGAGCCATGTTCATTTAGAAATAACTTAATCTCTAGAAGGTAGATTAAAGGGAAGCAATTGATAATCGACATTGGCTAACTACAAAAGGATTTCCATTCTTAAGTGAATCAAACTGTGGGCTTGATTATGAAGTCTAGGAGTCTTTAATGTTGGTATATTTATTGGCCTTGAATGTTGACATGTGGCGCTCCGTAATACATAGAGAAAAGAATGAGATGAATGTAAAAGCTAAGGACGTCAGGATGAGAGGGCTATCTAAGCCAAATGCTGATAAATTGAGGCATTATGTGTCATCCAAGGAACTGTTTGATAGACTGCAATGTTTGTATGGTGGAGATAACCATGTGGCTCAAGGAGAGGCTGAGGAGTGTTATTTCTCGAGCAATGAACTAGAACCTGGAGAATTTGTTGCTCATCGCACTCCCGGTGGTGATGAAGAAATATCAGAAGGGAGATCTTGCTGCTCAGAATGTAAGCTATTGTTATTTGATAAGTGTAAATAAATAGGTAATTCATTATATATATTTTCATGTGAATTCCTTGAATATAGAGAGATCCATGCATTTAGTAGTTTTAATGAAGATAGACCCATTTTAGTAGCAATAGAAAATAAGGGATCCTTTGAAGAAGAAGAGAGATTCCCAGTGTGCTCATCCATATGAGTAAATGAGAATACCTCGGGTAGTGATGATGCAAGGATAACCCTTATACTTGTGGAAGACACCACAGACATAGAGATGGGCTTAGATCTTTGTGGTAACTCATCTTGCACCTGTGATAATGAAGAAAATGATCTAAATGAAATGATCTTTTTTAGAAAGAAGTTGATATCTCCCCTAAAGGAGATCAAGGAGGCAAATATCAAGCAAGTGGAGCAACCGAAAATTTATGATCTTGAGAATGAAATGTTGAGCAAAACATTAGTTGAACTAAATTCTCAATAATTAGAGGCTAGCAGAATGACTAAGATGTTAACCAATAATAGGTGAGTAACAGGTAAAACAGTTAACTCCACCCAAAATTAAGGAAATTTATTTTTTTAAAGTGTTTTAACATATGTATTTGTGTTGGATATATGCTGACCCGCATGTACATGATTTTATCACAGGGAAAAGTAGCGTATAGGGAATAAAACACAGTTTTTTGGATTTTGGACCAAGTCTAGAAGGAAGATTTTCCCTAGGCCATAATCAGAGCATCATATCTAACAAGAGTGGTAAATGGTGCTATAACAACAAGAGATCAAATAACATTGGCTTGGGGGAAGGTTCTTTGATAAGCAGTAGTAGGTAACAATTGGTAGCCCCAAAAAGGAACATTGCTGAGAAAATGAAAGGTTTACATCTAGGTGATATACCCTTATTTCATTTAGGTTGTGATTTTTATTATGCATAGCAAACTTGTGTTTATGAAAAAAAATTGGTGTAAGATTATCATGTCCCTTAACCCTCAATTGGTATCTCCATTTCAATTGTTTGTGTTGGGATCATGTTGAGTAACCTTGTGTGAAAATGGACATTTCCTTTTAAGAAAAAGAAAATACTAGAGTTTCCCATGTACATTATTCCATTTGTATCATTTATTTTGCTGCAATTGGTATTATTTGTGAAGTAGTCCCTATTATAAATATATGATCCCAAGGGGAGAAGTGGAGATGCTCAAATAATTTGAGCACAGTCTTGGAAGCAATAGGAACATTGAAGAAGTGAGAACCTAAATGTTGGAAATAACACTGAGAGGGGGGTGAATTAGTATTATCAAATCAAACACTTTTTCATTTTCATACTCATATATATATCTACTATCTATCTATCTATCTACTATTAGTCTATACGGTATATAGATATATATAATATATATATATAAATATATATATATAATAATATATAATATATATTATGATATATATATATATAATATAACACGCTATTTCAGTTATGGGAATTGATGTATATACACAACTGTGTCTAAAGCAACCAGCGTATATCAGTAAACTTTATGATTCAGTTAATCCATTAAATGTTGATCATTAAATCAGTACATCAAAACTTCATTAACCATAAGAACAATAAACAGGTGCAGTAAAATATAACAGATCATCACACACACATGAACACAAGATATAAGGTGGAAACCCAATGTGGTTGAAAACCACCTGCTGCAATGCTTCTCTATCTTCTTATTAATAAGAAACTTCTTTTTACAATATTGTTGCACTGGTGTAGTCTTATACCAGTATGCAGGATTCTACCTACAGAAGGTTACAACCTTCTCTCATTCACCAGCTTCTCCTGGAAGTGAGCTACAACCCCTTTAGCTCTTGTACTAGTTGAAGTACTAGTACGTAGGTGCAAACCTACAGAAAGCTAGAACCTTCTCTTTTCTTCCAGTGACCACGTTTCATAAATGTTCAGACTATATCCATAAATAACATCAATCAAACATCAAATGTATCTGCATCAACCAATCCCTTTTTCACCAACCAAAACTAAATAAAAAATCACTTTTCTAAATGTTGTAACTGTTGGATACCTATACCAATAGGTTTCATATTTCATGATTGGCAAATATAAGTGCCAAATATGATCCATTCTTTGCTGTCACAAAGGTTCCATATTTACAAGAAAAGAAGGCGTATACAGGCCTGCATTCTTCACAAAAGTTTATGGATGACCCAACAGTCTAATCTGGATCATGCCATGTTTTCAATTTTATGTTGTAGAATAGAGAAAGAAATTTGTCCAAACTGTTTAATCTTGGCAGATCAGTAGCTAGGTAGAGAAACTAAGGT
>APFE031137095.1:34211-53775 GCA_000404065.3 Pinus taeda | reverse complement strand
TAAGATTCCTGTTCCAAAAGACTAGCCACGTGAAGAGGATCATTTTGAGCGGGCATGTGACCTTCCATAGAGTAGGAGGAAAGATCAGATGAGTGGCACAAGATGGGCATGTAGACATAGAGGCATATAAATCCTTTACACGAATTGGCAAAGGAGAACGCGGGAGAGCCCATGCCAGTACATCCCTTGTGCCTGTGCGATGAGTCGCCAGTACATTTAGGATCAGAAGAACAGAGCTCCAAAGGGGATGAATAGAGAGAGGCAGAAGTAATTCCTCCCCGTCCTTCCAGATAGGAGAAGTGAAAGACCATGATTTAATCAGCTTATCCCACATAAAAATACCTTTTGAGTGGAAAAAGGAAACCAATCTAGGAGGGATAGAGGAAACCAAACCGTTGACTATTGAATCAAAACCAATGAGGATGCTTGAACCCGAGAAAATCTTCCAACTCAAATTTTCCATGAAAAAAGGCTGAATTTTCCTGAAACTTTGCCAGATAGCAAACCCCCTTTTAATGCCCAAATATTTCCTTCTGTACCAGTACTCCATACTTCTTCCTTTTAAATACTTCATATTAATAAACTTGCTCCATGACCCCTCACCAAAGAATCCTCTATGGAGAGATTTACAAAGAAGGGCTTTTCCAAATGTCCTCATGTGTAATAGACCCCAGCCTCCTGCCTTTCTCGACCTAGAGATAGAATCCATCTTTACTAAATGAAACTTTGACTGAAAATATCTTCCTCCCTATAAAAAAATTCGCAGCTAATGAGCACATTTTGTTAATAACAGAAGCAGGGAGAAGATAGAGATGGGCCCAGAAGACCGCCAGTTGAGATAGGACTGCCTGTACCAAGATAAGTCTGCCAGCTAAAGAGAGGAATCTCGACTCCCATCCGGAAATTTTTTTGTAGAAGCGGTCAATAAGCCATTGCCAGTCCCGTTTTTTGTTGCCTTTAGCCTTCAAGTTAAAACCCAGATATTTGATACCTTTCTTGATCGATGCCTGGTTGATGCCGATCAGAGCTGCAATCCATAGAACGGTCTCCATATTAGACTCATTGTGATACAACATAGATTTGTCCCTGTTTATGACCATTCCAGATGCTGTCTGAAACTTATCTAGAGTATTATTAAGACATGACCAGGTTGCTTTGCAAAGCATGGCGAAAATGAGTATATCGTCAACAAAAATATTGTGGGATAGAAAAGTATCCTTGCATATCTTTATCGGCCTACATCTCCGTTCTGATACAACTTTGTTGATCTGTATGCCGAGTGAGTTCATAACCAAAATAAATAGCATGGGAGAGAGAGGACAGCCCTGACACAGTCCCCTCTCGGCTAGAAACAAATTTGATGGGATTCCATTTATAATGACTGAATATTTTACATTTTCGATGCACGCCATTATCCAGTCGATACCTTTGGATCTCAGCCCAATTTTTGCCAGCAAGATTCTAAGGAATCCCCAGTCAACACAGTCATAAGCTTTTTTCAAGTCTATCTTTAGAATAGCTGCCTCAATATTGTTTGACAACATTGTGAATAAGCATTCCTGAGTCATAGCAACAACGTCCCAAATATTCTGGTCTTTTAGAAATGCGTGCTGGTCCCTTGTAATGAAAGAGTTTAGAACAAGCTTCATCCTCTCTGCTATAATTTTAGAGATGATTTTAAATAGAGTATTGCATAATGCAATAGGTCTGTAGTCATGGAAGGATTCTGATTTTTGTTTTTTCAGAATCAGAGTGATGAATGTGGACGATAATGCACTATGAATGTTTCCATACATACGGGAAGCCTCCACCATTCTCAGCAAATCCGCTTTGAACATGTCATAGAAATGAGAGAAAAATTCAATTGGCCATCCATCTGGCCCAGGACTTTTGTCCTTTTTGAAAGATTTGATGGCAGCTTGGAGCTCTTCCTCCGTAACTAGTTTTAAGAAGTTTTCATTTGCTGTCTCGTCAAACATTTCTGGCATCGGATCCACAGCCCAGATCATATCATTAATGTTACCTTGATTCCTTTTATATTGATTCTGAAAGAACCTTGTAGCTTCAACTGAAATATCATGCTGAGAAAAATAGAACCCTCCCTTACCATCTTCGATCTTCCAAATGGAGTTTTTTCTTCTTCTGGCATTTGCAAAATTATGGAAAAACTTCGTGTTCCGGTCCCCCTCCTTAAGCCACAGCGCTCTGCTCTTGAGCCTCCATGAGGCCTCTTCCTTTAGCATCAGCATTTGCTTCTTTTTTTCTAGATTTCTAATATGGTTCTTTTGCTCAAAGGACAGTCAATCTGGGTTTGATGAATTGATGAAAATTTCTATCTCCTTTTGAATGTCTTCAACTCCTGTTTGTCCCTCTTTTTTTTTTCGAATTTTCCGGTCCTTTGCTACAGCCTTCAGACACTGGATCTTTTCCTGAAAGGTTGTGAAAATGGCCATATCAGATTCTTGCAGATCCTTCCACTTTTTTAATATAGATTCATTGAAAGATTGGTCTTCTAAATAGATCCTGTTGAGTTTGAAGGAATAACCATGCCTATAGTCCTTTCCCCTCCATTCAAAGAAAATAGGCCTATGATCAGAGGTAAAATCATTCCCAATGAAAGAAAATGGCATTCCCCAATTGGAAATGATGTTGGCATTTATAACAAAATGATCAATACTTTTTGCAATGTAGGCTTGGCCTGTCCTACTGTTATTCCACATGGGCATCAATCGCTCTGGCAAGACATCGAAAATATTCCTACTTAGAAATTCCTTTCGGAGTCTGTCAGCCATTGGATCTTTTTTCCTGCAATTTCCCCAGCACTCATCAGGACTTAGAGTCACATTTAAATCCCCTGCTATCATCAACGACTCAATGTCAAGAATTTCCGAAGCAAACAATATTTCCTAGAAGGGGAGCCTGTTCCTATAAGGAGCATATACATTCAGAATGTTGAGTACATAGGCATGGCTCTTGATTGAGGCCGAGATTAAAATTCCGGCACAACATTTAAAAGCCTTGGCTTTTATCCAAACTGGATCCCACAAGATTTCCAGTCCTCCAGATAGACCGTTTGCCTCAGTGGCAACCATAAACCAAGATGGGAACATCCTTCTAAAGAAAGTTAGAGATGCCTTACTTGAGTGCATGGTTTCCTGAACAAAAATAATTTTGGGATGAGCCGAAATGAAGATTTCCTTTAGTGCCAAAAATTTAGGGGATGCGCCCAATCCCCTGATATTCATTGATATCAAAAAAGTCATTTTGAAGACTCTCCAACCACACATGCTCTAAGAGGTTGAGATTCTGATGATTCCAAGATTGGAACTTCGACGAGGGATAAATTTGTGATACCAAAGTCAGAGACTATAGATCTACCTCTGAAATGATGACTACCTCCCCTATGTTTCTTTCTGACTGTGATATTATTTGTAGAATTAGGGCTAATAGATGGATAGGAAGGAAAAGAAGGTCTGTGAATGGTTAATGGCTCAAATTCCGAGGGATTTCTTTGAAAAAAGAGATCTAAATCACTGTCGAATTTGTTGACAGGCGATTCTGTAAGGGAATTGAAAGGGGTAGGAGAGAGCATACGTTCCTTTCCTTTCGATTGACCATTGGGAGGATTGACCGGAGAGGGAGAAGAAGAGGAGATCTGTATAGTATGAGAACCTACCGCAAAAGCCCCCTGATTCATAGCAGGGGGAGAGGGCACAACATTCTCCTCGATAGGTTCAGGGATTGGAGGACATCCGGAGGCCGAAGCATTGAGAGCCTCAGATCGTCCATGAGAAATATTCAGAGAGCAGAATGGGTCCGGATCCTGATTGTTAAATTGATTCTCCAGGTTGCTTACTTCATCAGAGAGATGATCTGATTCAGACTTCCTACCCTTATTGATACAAAACTTCTTGGTCCTGCGATTGAAACGAAGACTGCAATTTTTGATGAGATGGCCAGTTCTGTGACATAAAGAGCACCTGAAGGGAATGCCCCAAAAATCGAGCCTTTGGCTAATTTTAACATCGTCCCAAGAAATCTCGATATGGTCTAGATAACCTCCTTTATAAGGTTTTTCAATCAAAATCCACGCGATCCTTTTGTCTTTCTCACCTCTGCACCAGGGATCCACATAAATAAACTTACCTATGGAATTCCCAATCTTAGAAAGAGTTTCAGTCGACCACAACTATAGGGGTAAATTTGGAAGTTTTACCCAAATCATGCAGTTTGACGGGGTATTATTTAGTGCGTCAAAGCCCAAATACCATCTAGAAAGAGAAAGAAAGCTTCTACCGAAAACCCATGGCCTATTGAGGATAATCTCCAAATCAGATGCTTTAAGAAAATGAAAAGAGAACAAATCTTTCATTAGGCAAGAGATGACTGGAATATATCCAATCAGGGGAAGCCATTTTTCCGCCAACCATTTCCTCATGTCTTCCTCTACCATTTGCGGAAATTTCCACTTCCCAATCAAAGCCAGCTTTTGCAAACTGTCAATGCGATTAGATAGAACAACATTGTTAACAGAGATAGCTTTAGGAGGGGGAGTTGTTTTGACCAGATTCCTGGATTTATTAAAGTGTAGAGCATGGTCGAGAGACCGTCCTTTTCTAGAAAGGTCCATCCCATGATTTGGATAAGCCAATTGCAAATCAAAGATATATTTCATATAAATAAAACAACCATGATTCATATATACAGTTGGATTAAACGTTCAGAAAGGAATGCAATGCAGGAAATGTGTAAACGTTGATGGTTGAGTGGCATTGTTGATGCTCGAATGGTGGATAAAACTATCAATGTGGCAAAACATAAAATTTTTATTATTATCCCACATGCAATACATCATGCAAAATAACACCAAGACCTATGGCTCTCGCGGGATTTGAATTGTGTGTTGGCATAAATGGGATGATGGTCGTGTGCACATGGGTTGATATATTGTGTTGGCATTTGAGTTGTTTATGGTTGACGTAGCTCCACGGAAGTTCATTCACTTTGTGTTTACAAATAAATTACAAACTTAAGCCCTTTTTCCAATGAATATAAACCCAATCACTTTATAAAGTTCACGTTTCATTCCTATGTAATTTTTTTATGGAGTTGGGTTTAGTGCGATTTTTTGGAAGTTTTTCGAGTGGTTTTTTGTTTCTAATTTTTCTAAAATCTGGCAGGAATTCATTGAAATAACAAGATTTATGAGTAAACCCTACAAAATAGAAGTTCCCTAAGGGATTTTAATGGTGTTGAATCCAGATATATAGTCAAAAAAATAGTTTAAATGATACAAATCAAGATTTCACCTCAAAATTTTCCACCGGATTTCGGCACTGAAAACTCCAAAAAGTCGCACTATAGACAACTCCCTTTTTTATCATCTTTACCTTACATTCTTAAGGTGGAATTATTTATGAGGTCATGTGGAGGAGACAAACAACTATTGTGATGAAACATTAAATGTAAGGTGATGTGGTATCTGAAGGTACCACATTGTCGATGTCATTATGAAAGCGAAAGGAAAACATTAAACAAATAAGGCAACCATTGCAGAAATCCAAGATATGATCCAAACCCAAGCACTAAAGGCTAGAGATATTAAAAATCACCAAAATGCCAATATAGAAGGGAGTTTTTCAAAAAGAATTAAAATGAAGGGTCCCCATGATTTTTCAAAAAACTTATGGGAGGTGTTATGGGCCAACAACACATTGACAAGCGATTGACCTTAGTCAGATCTATGCTTCAAAATATCTCGATGTACAAGATGCATCTATTCTTGCTGCCTATAAAGGTTTGTCATAAGATTGATGAGATAATGGTGATATTCCTCTGGTCTGGAACCGAGTTGAAGGGGGAGATTCACCTAGTAAGGTCGAAGGCCATTGCTAGATCGATAGATGAGGGGGGTTGGGGTATTTTGAATACTCACAACTTCAATTGTGCCTTAATAATAAATTTTTTATGAAGGGAAATTAAAGATAATGACATCTGGGGGGAAATAATTAGAGATAAGTACATGAAGGGACAAGGCCTCTCGACATGGTTAAGGATGGGGGCAAGAAGGATAAATGGAGCCTCATATGTATGGAGGAGCATGATGAAAAACAATCATTGGATGTTGGGGAATATGATATGGGAAATCGGTGATGGAAACAAGGCGGAGGTAGGCTTGGATGCAATAAAAGGTTTAGAGGGTAATGTTAAAAATAACAACAAGAAATTGCAATTTAATTTTTCCTTGAATTAAATTGTAATTCTATTCTCATAACAACTTGTAATAGTTAATTAAGTTAATTTGACTTAACTGAATTAGGAAATTCGAGTTGGAAGTCTATATAGAGTCATGTAGAGTGATCCCTAGATTTTAGGGGCCCGGGTTGAGTTCTTTGGAGTTGTAATTAGATAACTCAGTCTAATTGAGTTATAGTCAGTTAAACTAGTTCTAAGTGTTGGAGGAACTAGTAGAGGTCTAGAAGTGGAGTAGTGCGCCAGTGCATCACTAGTACCACACCAGTTAACTGAAGAACCACTCATAAATAACTCATGCGTGTCAATTTAGAGGAAGACCCGATTGAGATAAGAGTTCAAGGACAATGTACTATCAGTTTTATAATTTTCTGAGTTGTACAAATGGTGCATGCAATCAGTTGAGGACCTGTGTTTGGATTGTGCAGTTATGGAAAGTAGATTTCCCAATTAAATATGGGTTAATTCCTCTAGCGATTGCATAAGGAAGTATGGACTTGGAAGGTAACAAAATTGGCTAAGTGTTGGCTTGAACTGGCTTGTGAGGTAGAGAGTTATATTGTACTAGTGTAGTAATTGTTCAGGATGAACAATCATTCTATTTTCTTCTCAGATCTTCTGGTTAATGAAATATAGATAGTTAGGGTTTTTAGTGGTTACTTTCCCTAGAGAAATCTTTTGTTATGTGTGATTGATATTCTTCCTCTTTCTGCTTATTGCTTTCATCAATCAATTTTGGTTTTTGCTGAAGAGTAGAGTAGATTCTTGTCTTGTGTTTTAGCATATCACATAAGTTGTTGAATCTACAGGAAAATCTACACAGTATCATATCTATATTTGTAGAAATTTTCTACATGGTATCGGAGCTGAAGATAGTATATAAGAGGAGAATTCAATTTTTTTGTGCAAGGGAAAATTGAATTTTCAAGTTCATACTTCAAAGAAGAAATATTTCATTTGACAGTTTGTGACTTGAGTATGCCTTGGAGGGAAGCTTGAATTACATAGCTTGGAAGGACAGGATGGAGGCAGTGATGGAAGACAATGGCCTCAAGGAATTCGTAGATCATGACATCCTTAAGCCTCTAGCATCAGATGCTAATGATCTAGTTGAATGGATAAAGTGTGTTGAAAAAGCAAGAAGAATTATCCTAGAAGGAGTTTGAGACCACATTGTCTCGAGTTTCCATGGTAAGGATATTCTATACTCAATGTGGAAGGCATTGACGAACTTGTTTCAAAATAGCAGTGACCATAGGAAGTTGGCGTTGCAGGACAAACTTAGAAAGATCAAGATGGAGAAGGACGACTTAATTCCGAAGTACTTGACCAAGTTCACCCATTGTTGGGATGATCTTGGAAGTGTCGGGATTACTGTTGCCGAAGACAATATGGCGAACCTAGTTCTTCAAGGACTTCTCAAGAGTTGGTATAGTTATCAAGACTCCGTCAATGGGAGGGAGAAGCTAATAGAATGGGAACGATTGTGGTCATATTTGGTGCAAGAAGAGATTTGGAGGAACATCATATATGAATCCTTATAAAAGACTGATGATGAGTTGAATTGTGCCTTAGCGGGTAAGGAAAAGAAAGGGAAGGGAAAGGCATCCCATTCCAAATCAAATTATTGTGATGGCGACAAGAAGAAGGACATGTCGAAAGTCAAGTGCTTTCATTGTCATGAGATGGGGCATTTTTCCACAAAGTGTCCACTCATGAAGGCCGCTAAGAAGCCCTTAGGAGGAGGGGTAGGAGGTTAGGCACTTACCTCACAATTCAAACTGGACTTTACCCTCATCACATGTATGGTGTCATCGATGATGGGTAGTGTATGGTACCTGGATAGTGGAGCTTCTTTCCACATGACTAGTAACAAAGATCTCTTCAATAACTTGGAGGAGAAGGAACTTCAGATGCATATCGAGATGGGTGATGATGGGAGGTATAGTGCTACTGGACTTGGTACAATTACCTTTCAGAGGGAGTCGGGTGTTCCCGTCACTTTGCGAGATGTTATGTATGTTCCTAGTTTGAAGAATAAATTGGTATTTGTTGCCATTTTGGAGGATAGAGTCTATGATGTGATCTTTAGTAAGGGAAAGGAGATCCTTTGTCACATAGCCACACTATAGGTGAAGAGGGTGGGGGTTTGATTGAAGAATATCTACAAGTTGGAGGTAGAATAATGAGCTTCCTTGAGCACGAAAGCAGATAAGGTGCAGAGCCGAGACATCAGTAATTTGTGGCACATGCAGTTGGGTCACTTGCATCATGGTGCTTTGAAAATCATGCAACAAATTTCTACAGTCTTCCTAAAGGTACATTAGAGCAAGTTGACACATATAAAGGGTGTACTTTGGGAAAATACACCAAAGTTTCCTTTCATGACAAAGACATTCGAGCGCAGGCGATCCTCGACCAAGTCCATTCAAATGTGTGTGGACCGTTCTCGACAGCATCCACGACCAAGCACATGTATTATGTTATATTTGTTGATTATTTTTCTCATAAATGTTGGGTCTTATTTATGCAGAAAAAAGATCATACTTTTGCAAAGTTTTGTGAATTTGAAGCATTGGTTGAGAAAGATACTGGTAGGAAGGTTAAATTTCTCGGGAGTGATAATGGTGGAGAGTATGTGTCAAATGAGTTAAAAAACTTCTGTGCGGCAGAAGACATTCGACAAGAGTTAACAACAACTCATAACCCATAGTAGAATGGGGTGGATGAAAGGAAGAATAGAAGCATAGTAGGGGCAACACATGCGATGTTGCATGATCAGGGCCTACCACTACACTTGTGGTCCGAGGCATGCAACACAGTTGTTTATTTGCAGAATAAAAGCCCTCATTGAATTCTTGGGATGAGTACACCGGAAGAGGATTTTTCAAGGAAGAAACCAGATGTGGGTCACTTCTACATTTTTGGTTCATCGGTCTACTGCCATGTAACCAAAGATGCACAAAAGAAGCTTGAGCCAACAACAGAGTTGGGGATATTTGTGGGGTACATTTATACACCTCACAACTATTGGGTGTGCCTGTCAACCAACAAGATGATAGTGGTTCACAGGGATGTAAAATCCGATGGAGAGAAGGCCATGAGATGTTCCCTTGAGAGGGAGTTTCATCTACATGCGGTTGAGGAGATTTTAGCTCCTAAGGAGGAACCTCATATTGATGTAGAGTAGCCACATGCCAAGGATTAGGGAGTGGAGAAACCACTCATGTAGAGTCTTCTAGAGATGGGAGAAAGTGCATGAGAGAGGCTGACAGGTTATTACATGATGCTAGAGATAATGTGGGAGCACCCACATCACAGCGCAGGCAGAGGAGGCCACCAGAGAGGTACACTAAATACATGGTTCTTATGAGGGATGTGTATAGACATAACCATTCTCTTTTGAGGAAGTAGTGGAGCAGTCAGTTTGGGTTGATACCATGGTTGAGAAGTATGACTCCATTGTTAGGAAGAATGTTTGGGATGTGGTCCCAAGACCCGCACACAAGTCAGTGTTGAGTTCCCGATGGCTTTACAAGGTAAATCAAGCAACATATGGTAGTGTGGAGAAACACAAGGCTAGGTTTGTGGCCCGGGGGTTTTCTCAGGTGGAGGGGATTGATTATGATGAGACCTTTTATCCTGTTGCAAGGTACTCATCAATCAGATCCATTTTGGCACTGTCAGTGGAGATGGGATGGAAGATACACCAGATGGATGTAAAGAAAACCTTCCTTAATGACGTGATTGACGAAGAGGTATGGGGTAAACTTCAACCCAAATTTCCTCACATCTTCCTCTCTGGTGAAGTTATGGGTCACACCACTGTCCACCATAGTGAGTAAAGTTCCTTTCCTAACCTTCATGTCCAGATACTCCAATTTGTTCCTCTCAGGATTGTGCCTTGGGATAGCCTTCGTTGCTAATGCAACACCTAATATCTGCATCATCCCAATTGTTGGTTCCTCCTTCTTTCCATCAGATTATTCCAAATCTTCCATAGTCGGTCTTGCAGGAAAATTCTTCGATGTATTCTCTTCTCCGCACAACCAACACTTCATAAGTTTCTTCATCTTTGGTTGACCACCTGCTTTTGAACGATCCTCCTTTGTACTTTTATCCTTCGGTTTATAAGAATTCTTCTTCTTCTCTTCAACCACTTCATCATAATGGTCCACCAGCCTATCAACCGCAACAAATGCCTCCTCAAGTGTCTTGATATTTTGCCTCTTCACCTCATTGTGTGCCAAAGGTTTCAATCCAATGATGAAGTTGAACACCTTGTCCTTCTCCGCCATATCAAGTAGTTCCAAGACCACACTCACAAATTCTCATTGATATGCTTGCAGACTCGCTATTTTCTTAATGTATTTGATATTCATCCTTGCATCCCAAGTCTCATCTTGAGGGCTAAAGTGAGTTTGCAATGCTTCCTTCATTTCTTCCAAAGTAGAGATTTCCTCAGCTTCAACATGTGCAATCTGGTCCGCTTTCCTTCACCACCACATCTTGGCATCCTTTGTAAGGAATTGAGCAACTATCTTTACCTTGCCCTCCTCATTAGTAAGTCCCAAGCGTTCCAAATATTTCTCCATATCCCATAAGAAATTACCAAGTGCCTTCATGATCGTCACCTCATGATATGAGCCAAGTTCCTTGACTTTGATGTGGGCAGTTCCTCCAACCGGTCCCTGCCCAACTTCTTTCTTCAAAATTGCTATCTCATTGAGAGCCTTATCAAGACTCTTCCGCAGCTTCGTGATCTCTTCTAATCCTTGATCCTTCCCAGTTTTAAAGTTCTTGACTTCACTCATTGTTTTCCCATACTTCCATTCAACATACTCATATTGCACCTTAAGGTTCTCATGAGCCTCTTCCTGCTTTGTGAACTTATCTCTAAGTTCAACATTTTCAGCTTCCACTAGAGTCATCTTTCAATTTATCTCATCAGAATGATCCAACATCTTGTTCATGAAAACTGTCTTGGGACTTATGCTCGACTCACCTGTAACCCGTGGTTCCCCCATGTTGTTTGCCATCAACTTTGTATTAGAACATGTTAAGACCATACACTTCCTTGTTAAGCTTTAGCCCCGACGTGTAGTCTTGCCCCTGCCAAATTTCCTAATGTCACACTGCGACGAACTACACAGTGCCCAAGATCCAATACGAACTGCAACCACTGCCTATCGTATTCCTTCTTCTTCTTCAACCAAAGCCCCTTGCCAAAAAAAGAATCTGATACCAACTGTCATGCCCCTACCCTTGTGGTATTCTTCCAACTGTGCATAGGCAGATGCGACATCGCCGTACTTTTTCTTTTCATCAATACTTAAGTACTTCGACTACGCCTACTTCAACACTTAACCAATTTTATGACAAGTGTTTATTATGCAATGGAAAAAATTCAATTATCTTTCATCAATTTATCTTTAATAAAAGATGAAATAAAACATCATAATCTTATAAGCATACACCATATGTGGCAAGGGCAACTCCCAATTAATTCGAGTCTGCCCAATATAAATATTCTATAATTCAATTATACAAAACAACTTTACGAGTCGTGCAACCTTCAAAATCTCGGCCTACACCCTTCTACCCCAAGCCGTGCACACTTGCCAGCTTATTGTGTAACCCAACACACCTTACCCGAACTGCCACTATCGTCGTGCATCGTTGTACACACTTCTTCCTAATTGTTGTGTCACACTGCCTAGCCCATTATGTCGACCTTCCACATCGTCATGTCACAATGCCCACGGTATTCGGTCAGGTCGTAGTGCCCCTCAAGTCACCTGCGCCCACCTCCTACCCAACTGTTTCACCACCGTGTGATGAACAACAAAACAACACTTGATTCTCTGTCACGCCCTACGCACTCACTTCGGGTCTTCTAGTCCAACCTTGCCACTTCTGCAATGACCTTGGGTTTGGGTGACCCACAGGTCTGTTACAATGACCTACGACCAAGTTTCCACCTGCTTGAGCTACAATACGTGCGCCCAACGAAACCCCAAACTTCGGCGCCAAAAATACTTCCAGTCCTGCGTCCTGCACCCCTTCTATATGCTTCGGCCCCTTCCTCGCTCATCCTCGCTCTGAAATATGTTTCTTGCTTTTTCTTGGTTGAATTTCGATGAGTCTCCTCCATCCAATGGCTCCCATATTTATATGGGTTGTGTGATGGAAATCCACCCAAACCGTTGTGTCCTTTCGACCTTACCAAAGGTTGACCTGCCCATACTAATGTGTCAGCCTGCCCATATACCAATGCGTCAGCATGTCCATTATTTAGACGCATCCATCCATAATAATATGTCACTGCCCATCGTGTCGCTTAGGTGGGTTGCGGATCGGCTTACCCATGCTGCCCACTGACTCGTACATGCTCATGTGGTTCGCCCATCGAACTTCCACATGACTTCACCCACTGTTACAACTTGTCTCGCCCAACTCGTCCGCACAATTAGGTGCTCGCTCGCCCGGGCGCTTGCCCACCCGGGCTCCCAACTCGAGTCGCGCAACGCGCCTCTACCTGGTAACTCACCCACCATGCCCACTACAATGTGTGCGTTTGTCCGTCACCTTTAACCAATGGTGAGTCACCTTTAACCGATGACTTGTCGCACATAACCGAATATCCACCTCTGAGTCACCTTTAATCGAATTCTCTATCCCGAGTCACCTTTAACCAAACACAGGTGCCCATCACATATGACGGGCGTGCCTACACGCCTTTAACCGCGATCGTTGGTTTTTCGACTCTCTTGGGCACTCGCCAACTCGAGGCCCTGACACAATGCTTCATATAGACTAAGATGGAAGGTTTCCAATCATACTGTGGTATGTTAATGTGCTTTCTCACCTTTCCCTATCCCCATTCGTATGGAGAGGATCTTTTTGGTGTAAGATTAGTAATGGCATGTGTGTCTGTTAGAGAATATTAAATGTTAGTGTAGTCATGTGAATTAAATGGTACATAAATATTTATAGATACAAAACACTTATTTCATGATATATCTCACATTGTTAATATTAAAAAATAAAAAAAGTAACTAAATTATTATTGTTATTATATTATAAATAAATAATATATGAACTAATATATCAAATTTTTCTATTTTATCATAGAAATTCTTACTTATAAATAAACTTTGTTACAATATCATGAGCCATTATCAATACTACATGTCCAACATGCCATAAATCATTTCAATAAATACTTATTCATATGCCAATTTTTCTAATTAATCAATTTAATTAAAGGGTAAAAAAAAAAATACATTTAAATAAAATTTAAAATTTTAATTTGCAAATACTATTAAAAATATTTTCTAAAAAATAGATTTCTATCCTCCATTTAATAATAGCATAGTTTAACTTTTATATGGCATAACTTTTTTCATTATAATTTGAGGCAAGATTGTGGATTTTTGATATTTAAAATATATTTTTTGATTGCATAAATGGATTCAACACTTTTAAAAACCCTTGTGACACTCGAATTCTATAAATTAAACAACTTAAACTCAAGATTTTAAATATTTTTACTAGATTTTGATTAAAATTAACTAAAAAAATATGCCAAAAAACTATTTCATTTATAACTTCCAATACACTTTTAATAATTATTTATAATTAAATTAAAATCCTACCCTCTCTTTTAAAAAAGATTTATTAACATAGAAATTTGTGTTAATTTGAACATGTCAAAAGAATTATGTCAAATTAATTCTTTTGACATGTTCAAATTAACATAAATTCACTGTGAATTATATCGTCATTTGCCCCTTTCTAAGGGATACATTATGATTATAAGAATATCGACGTTTCAGCAACAATTTATAATTGCATTGTCATAAGAGTCAATTCGTAATTGCATGGTTATTATTATAGTAAATTTATGTTAATTTTAGAATTTAAGTTCTGTAAAAAGTGTACATGAATGCACAGTCAATGGTTGGGCAGTCGGTTTCCTCGCACTCTATCGCGATCCATTCCTTGTACGTGGCATTGCGCGGCAGTTTATAGTGTTTCATTGTATAACATGATTGATGTGATGGATATGATGGATTCTCTCCACAGCTTCGGCTGTTGTATTCTACACGCTTTGGGGTTAATATGTAATATGTTGCTTCTTCAGGAGATGTACTTCCCCTGTAAAAAGTGAAAATTCTTTACTATAAATTTTAGATTTTTAATCAAATGTTTAATATAACTTTTATAGTTTCTAATTTGTTGATAGGTGTATATATATAGTGGTAAAAAGTGAAAATTCTTTACTATAAATTTTAGATTTTTTAATCAAATGTTTAATATAACTTTTATAGTTTCTAATTTGTTGATAGGTGTATATATATAGTGGATGAAGGTTGATTGATTTTTTTTTGTCTTTTAATTGAAGGGTGATTAAATTTAAATCTGAAGTGAATATGTTTTGGGATGTGTTTCGTTTGAGTGGTTGATTAACCACTATGGTGTAAGGGCGTGCGAAGTGTTGGAAATGTTTTAAAGTGAATTAAAAGTTAAATTAATGACACGTCACAACTACATATTATAGTTTAAAAAGAAAAGATATTAAATTAAAAATAAGTCCCAAGAGTTGGATTTAAAAATATTTTAAATTAAATTAAAAGTGAAATTGATGGCTTGCCCAGTGTTGCATTTTGTTAATATAATTAACTTAATCGCAGGAACAATATGTAATTAAAAATACTATTATTAGTTATTATTAATGACAATATATTAATTAATTATAATATTGGAAAAAATAAAATTTATTAGTAAATTAAGAAAAAATAATTAATATAACAATTAAAAATCAAAATGTATTTATTAAAATAGGAAAAAATATTTTAAATTGGTATTTAATAAAAAAAAAAATAAAATAAATTTAAATAAAAAAAATATATATTTAGTTTAATTAAATAAAAGAAAATATAAATTATCTCAAATAATTATAAATTGCAAAATTTAAAGGAAATTGTTTTATATTAATTTTTTAATGATGTAGTCTAACTTATTTCGGGAGAATCCTTTCATCTTATGGATTTTTGTGGTAGAATCCTTTCATCGTATGGTTTTTCGTGGTTGCAGTCTTTCATGGATATAAAGAGGAGAATTTAAAAACTTTAACAGGCAAGCAGGAAACTCAAACGCATGGTCCACGACCGTATAAATCAAACAATATATATATATATATATGTGTGTGTGTGTGTGTGTGTGTGTGTGTGTGTGTGTGTGTGTGGGGAAACCATCAGTTACATGGTTGCAATCCTTCATGGATATAAAACCCAATCCCTCAGATACATGCAACCAGAAAACCTTAATGATGAGAAACCATGAAAGCAACCGTCCATAGCACAAAATTTAGGAATAATGTATTAAAAAACCCAAAATGTTCGCGCAAACTAACAAAGCATGGAGAGCTCTAGAGACTTGCAATGCACTGGCTATAGTTGCTCTGCAGAAAATGAAAAAAAAGAGAAGGTTAGGGCTCAGTTTATACTGGTACCACAAAGGAAGGAAAAAAAATAAACAAAGAACTGACTTATTAATAGTGTCAGAAAGCCATGTATACCTGAAATTGATCTTTGTGCCTCACACCAGTCAGGTGTGCCTGGCCCATGTAGAGAAAAAGGAAACAAAAACAACGGTGTAAAAAAAACCCTAAAAGGCAAATTGAAGTTGCCAGGTCGAATTGCAGAAAAAGAATGTCGCAGTTGGAACGCACCTGAACCGTCTGCACCCACACTGGAAGAGTGGTCGCAACATAAACCATAATGGGCAAAGCAACAACTCTGTTGAAATTCCTAGTAACTGGAAAACTTGTTGAGCGAAAGAAATCAAGTGAGGGTGTTGTTATAGCCACCGAATTGACAAAAAAAATATTGGAAAAGAAAAGAACATAAATTTGTGAATAGGAGGTTTAGTGTTTAGATACCTAGTGTGGAAAAATCACCAAACTTGTCACCACCATGGAAAAATGATTTGCAACGATCGTTGGCCAGGGGATTAGGTACTTTTAAACTAACTATGCAACATAACACAACCCTTGAGCTGAAGGCCTCCCTCAAACTTGGGTGGGAACGCCAAAGGTGGTTGCCACCTCTACTGGTGAAGAGCAATTTACATCGTCGGATCAACGTGCAGACAAATGTTATGCCAAAGGTGGTTGCCACCTCTACTGGTGAAGAGCAATTTACATGGAATATAGAATGGAAGACAAACAAGGAATTTCCAAAGACTTTCAACCACTCCATTGCTGGAGGAGATAAGCAGCTCAAAATATGCTTTGTGGATGTGGTGCTAATTGTGATAGATCAGGATATCTTTTATCTTTTCAACTGGAACAGTGGTCATGGACAAACTCCAGGGCGGAGATCTGGGCTCTATGGGGTCAATTATATTATGGTCGTTGGTTAATTAGCATGGCTTGCCAAAAGTTTCAGAGGATCCCATGCAGATAAATTTCCTAAATTACTTCAACAGAAATAGTGAGTTGATAACAAAAAGGAGGGTCAAGTACTGTGATTTCATAGGATCGAGCCTATTCTTTCGTACTGGACGAGTTGTTGGGAGAGACCACGAGCTTGTGACTGAGTTTGCCAACTGAATGTGCAGAGATTACCACTGCTGAAGCGACCACGAACTACCCATTTTGCTGGCTGAGTGAGCCGCATGTTATTTACAGTCAATCTGAAGGCAGAGTATGAAAGAGGGGGTCGATTTGCTGTTAGTTTAAAGGCTGGTATAGTCAGTATTTACATGGACTAATATTTCTATATGAAAGGGGGACGAGTTACAGTTATCTTGGAGTCTATTTCTCTTAATTTTGTATGGCTGGAACCACATCCAAAACACTTAATGTATTGAAATCCACACCGCTGAATTATTACCAGATTTGCTGATTATGAGATGGTCGTGTTCCCTATCTTAATGGGCAGAGTTAAAGTGTAGTACGTGGGATTTTATTTGCACCAAGTGAAAAGCTGCGTACCTGTTGTAGCCTCTGTTGGAGAGATACAATCTTGCTGGTACATTTTAGGCATTGTAACAGCGATATAATTGGACAACAGTCAACTGCTTTTCTTCTACTATATATATAGAGAACTTGCATACTACATAGCAATGTGTGCAAAGGGCGGAATAACATTTTGCAAGAGGGGATAGAAGATTAAGTGCAACCAGTAGAGTGAGCACGATTGCAAAAGAAAAATGATCAATGTTTTCAAGAGGAGCGTGATGAGCAGTGTATTCATTCAAACATGACAAAGGAACCAGAAATTTCAGGACATGTGGAGACAAATGATTTAGGACAAGTGAAAATTGTCTCATTCGTCAGAGATGGGAAGTGGGTTTGGGTCACGTCTAAAATGGGAGCAAACAAGGAAGAAAAGATCTAAAAAGAAAAGTAATTGAGCCATTCGCAAAAAGCACTCAAACAAGTCTCCTCCATAGGCATGTGGCAACAAGAAGTCGAAAGGAAAAGTCATTGATGATTCTGCCTTATATAGTCCCACATCCACACTTCTTACCTGGTCATTTGATCTTTATGTGAAAGAATTGTTAAATGCAAAACAAATGTTGGAGGTTTTAGAAGCTAAAGGGTAGGAAAGAGATCATAAAATTTATATAATAACAGCGTAGAACAAGGCGTTAGCAGAAAGCAATAAAATTTTAAAAGAACAAGTGACATTGCTACAGGAAGATCTCCTGATAGGGAAGACAGAATGGCAACACATGAAGACGAATGTGCAAAACATAAAGAAATCTATAGTGGAAAGTACAAAGGTGGTGAATGTGAAATCATCCCAGGATAAAGGGAAAATGATTGCCCAAATAAACAACCATGAAGAGAACGCAAGAGAAGAAACGGAAGGAGATTCCACCAAAGTTTTCAAAACTTGAGCTCAATTTATTAGAAATTCTGCTAATAAGAAAGGAGAAACAAATATTCAGGTTGACAACATGCAAGATAGTGAAGGCAAGGAAAGACAAAACAGGGTAGAAAACATAATTATTAAAGGGGTGAAAGACTATGGGAAAAATGAATGTATTCTTGACCTTGCAAGAGACTTCTTGAAAGACAACTTGTTATGGCAAGGACAAATATGCCAAGCATGGAGGGTGGGTAAGTTTAATAGGGAGAGATCCAGGCCCATAAAAGTCATTATGCCTAGCTTGCATGATAAATATATTATTCTAAGCAAGAAACATCTCTTGAGGGGTTCTCTTTTTTTCCTAGAAGAAGATTTAACTGTAAAACAACATGAGGAAAGAAGGGAGGAAATTTTAAAGGTTAGGGTAGCAAGAGATCAAGGAAAAAGAGCATGGATCTATAAAGGCAAAGCTGTGATAACACAATTTGGACCTCCTTCCAAAATAGAGCAGCAAGATGGTAATAAAGAAGAGGCAACAAACCCTTCAACAAGAAATCAAAAAGCAAGGTCGGTATCGGAAAACAGGGACAAAGACTCAAATGTGAGTCTTGCATGTCAAAATAATTAGTAATCAAGTCATACCCAGGTTTATTTAAGATTAGTTTGTTGGAACTGTAGAGGTTACCCATGGAGATGAGGACTTGGGTTAGGGCCTATTGCAGAAAATAGAGACATAATTTGCCTCATAGAAACACATGAGCATGAAGGGTGCAAGACACCTTTGTTTGAAGGATACTGGAAGATGGCAGTGTGGAACAAGGCAACAGGGAATGACAAAGGGCATGGGGGTATCATGGTTTTAGTAAGGGAGAAAGAAGGTCATCTCATTCAGTTAGAAAAAGAAGACTCAAATAAGCAATTCTTTTGGTGTAAAATATCAGAAAATGGAAACCACATTAGAATTGCAGCATGTTATTTTGCACCGTAGGTTTCAAAAATCTACAAAGGTAGAGGGCTTGACCACAAAGATCCATTTGCAGCTTTAAAAGCAGATATTGCAACATATTCGCAGCTAGGTGAAGTCCTTATAGTGGGTGATTTCAATGCTAGGACTGCAAGTAAGCAAGCTAGCATTCTTTGTTGTAAAGATGATTGTGACCATATTTGGCTTACAAAAGAAAGTAAACATCAGTGGGAAAGAATTTCAGAGGACAAGGGCTGCAATCTCTATGGTGAACAATTGCTTACTCTATGTGGGGCCTTTGATTTAGTCATTTGTAATGGCTTGACTAGATGGGCAAAGTCCGGTAATTTCACTTGCAATACTTACAATGGAGCAAGTGTGGTAGATTATGTAATTTGCTCGCATGGTTTGTGTGAGAAAATGGAAGAAGTTTTGGTTGGAGATTAGCTGTGGGATTTGAAAT
>APFE031137095.1:0-11089 GCA_000404065.3 Pinus taeda | reverse complement strand
ACAGATTCTCAAGGCTCAAGCCTGACCCCTGACTACCTGAGTTGTGCAAATGCGCAGTCACTGAGCCTCTCCCTCAGCATGCCACCCGGTTCTGGCTGATTCGGTGGATCATCATGCAACATATTAGACTAAAGGGTTTATCGGACTGATTTCTTCTTGTCATGAGCGAATCACAGATGCAGGTACTCTATCATACCATGACAAGATGATGATGAAGGAGGTGGAGAAGGAGATCATGCCAGAAGACACTTCTTTAACTACAAAGACAAGCCGATCAATTAAGAGGAAGAAAAGGGTCATCATATCGAGACAACAATTGGAGATCAAGTTACACTGAAGACTCCTCATCTCTAAGCCATTTGGAGGACAAAGAAGAAGATCATGTTCCATATTTCAGAAGACACAAAGAAATCAACAACAAAGAATGGCTTGGCATTGCCATGTCATCATCCAAGTCCATGTCATCAGTGCCATGTCATGAGTCACCATGTGCCACATCATTTTATGGAATATGTAATTCAATATTGGAGAAATATAATGTAAAGTGGAAGCCCAAGAGTTATTCATGTAATGTGAAAAGTCATGTAGGAAGTTAACAGGTCATAGAGAAGTAAAATAGTTGTGAGGGTAGCCCAAGAGTCACAAGGGAGGTGAAGGATCATCCCATTTGTTATATATACACCCTCATTGTATAGGTAAAGGAATTTTCACCTTGTATTCTCCCATAAGGCATCAGAGAGATAGAGTTAGTAGTTTTTGGGAGCAAGTCATAGCTCTAATGCTCCACTATTGGATCTAGTGATATTCATTGTATAAATGTTTCTTGGGACTTTTACTTGATACTTGAAGCCTGATAGCCGAAACATTTTCATGCATGGATCATGAATATTTGTAAGATTGTTTAGTGAATTTTTATGGTTCAGGTTTTCTTTCACATGTACTAAAGTAGTTTAATTAATTCAGTTATTTTAGTGCTTATTATATTGATAATATGTTGTAACAATTTCAATGACCATTGCATCCTTGTGGACTATTCCGCTTGATGTTAGATGGATCTTCCCTGTTGATGTGTGTCTCTACTAGGGTGATACTATTACCTCTCTCTTAGAGGCTCACTTTATATTCCCCTCCGCAGTAGAATAACCTTGACACACCTACAACTAAACACTCACCATGCACACTTACTAGCTTTTCACAAAGGCAGATACACACTTCTCTCTCTTGCTGACAGTTAAAGCCAAGGAAAATATATAAGAACATATGGTAACGAGGCCAATTTTCCATATGGGAATTCTATTCTAAATGGTGTCAGGTAATTGGGACTTCACATCAGGGAGACCCCCTTTGTTGATAGATTTCCAGCACTTGTCAACAAATGGCACTAGAAGGAGGGCTAGATGACAAGTTGTGTTTGTTGAACCTGTTTTGAATCTCTTATTCTAAATGGATCATCCTAAAGGGGTGTTTTTCTAACCTTTCCCCTGGTGAAATTTCAATCCCTGACGAGCCTCTTTATCACTTGTCCCATTTGAAGTTTTGTGGTGATGACGGAACGTCCTTGATCAAGCATATTTACGATTTTCTTAAATTTTGTGAATATTATGAAGTTGATAGTGAAGATGTGGCTTTTGTTTTCTTCTACCTCACCCTTGAAGGTCAAGTTAGTTGATGTTGTCATACCTTACCATATGCTTCCATCCATTATTTTCATCATTTCCTCCAGGAGCTTCATCAAGCTTTCGATATATATGATTACCAAGACATTCTTAAAATAATTAATTAGATAAGAATGAATCATAATGAATTAGTTGAGGATTTATTTGATCAATTCCTTCACCTTTGTTGTGAATTTACTGAAGAAGATATGGATTGGGATTTCTTGAAACAAAAGTTTCATCGTTTGATTCACATTTGTTTTCACGGTGAACTTGAACCTCCTAATGTTTCTACTTCCCCAACTCTTGTGAATCACGAGACACCTCTAATTTCAGAGGAGGAATTTACTGATCCTTTTGTTCCTTATTCTCCTTTTTCAATTCTGATGAAGGTGCCTATTTGCGATTATAAAAATTTTGGGATATATGGAGATCAAATTTCTAATCCATCTCTTCATCTTCATTTCTCTTTTCATGATTCAAATCTAATGGAAGAAACCCCAAAATGGCTTAGGGAGCCTAGGGCGAGGGTTAATTATTTCATTCCTAAAGATGCCATTAGCACTCTTAACATCAATCTTGAATATGGTTCCATTGAAAGTGTTACTTCTTCAAGGGACATCCGTCATCCTCTATCATCTAAATGTCATGACTCCACATATCATGATTTGCTTGATCAATCTGATCCACCAACTAGATCTTAATGTTATTTTGAATTTTGAGTTTTTGGTTCAAATTGTGATCAAATACAAGGCAGTCACGTTACACTAGTAAAGGAGGAGGAAATTGAAGAGACTCTTGATCTCTCTTCCCTTTTTCAAGGTTCCCCATGTCCAAATAATGTGCTTCCGTTCTTGGATTATTTTCAATCTGCAAACCTTGGTGTGAATCAAATGCAATCAACTATTTCAATCAATCTGTAGCATGGGAAATAATCGTTTTGATGATGATGACTATTGATGTATGTGATCATGAACACCCAGGCTGGTCCGAGTTGACTCAACTCCTAGATTAAACAAAGATATTTTTCTTTCGTGATGTGATTAAAATTGCATTTAAAATATCATAAAGGAACATAGATGCATGTTGTAAAGAAGAAGGAACATGACAAGAATCAACAACATAAAACACAAGACGTTGATAATGGAGTTCATCTAGGAGGGACTACGTCTCCGGGCCTGGTGTCAAGATGGTGTAGGCTGCTGCATTAAGTGTTGGAAAGGGTGATGATGTACATGCATGTGTTTTCTTTATCATACAAGGAATATTCCCTCACGTAGGAGTGGCTCCAAGAGATGTTTCGCTGCAGGAACTCTCGTTCAAAAAGGACTCCTATCAGCATGACATAATTTCACGTATGTTAATAATGAGCATCCCGCCAACATGGCATCAAAGGGATATCAATTCAAACATACATGGCTACAACATGAGTATCCCATCAACATGATGACAAAGGGATATCAATCAAAACATGACAATAAGTACATCTCACATCAAGAACAAAAACAAGATCCCACATCAAACATCAAACAAGGATCTATACAGCGCAATGCATCTCAAGCAAAGAGACAAATAAGTATATTATCACACTACATATACCTCACATCAAGGAGTTATCTAAACAAGAGGATGATAAACTGCTGAATCTGGTTGTACCATTGATCATGCGGCGTTGAATATCATGGAAATGACTGCTCACACATTGAATGCTGACACTTGCACTCCACTTTGAAAAGTAGTCGAAAAATGGAATGATCAAATGGAAAATCTGATTGCACTATCAGATTCGTGGTGTCGAATAGTGTAAAATAGACTGTCAAATTTCTGAATTCTGATAAAGTGAAATTCTGGGGCTATAGGAATCTTTTAGATTCCCCCTAGATTCCTCAAAGATTCCCTCCTCCAGGTCATCTCAAGATCTGATACTGAGATAAAAATTCTGTCTGTGCCATCAGGTTCACGTCATTGAGAGGTGTAGGATAGACATAAAGTTTGTCCAATTTGGACAGTGGCAAAATTTCGCCCTCCTAAAAATTTGGCTCAATCATGGTTCCGCCTGCCTCTTTTCCCTGCTCATGGTTCCACCTGCAAAATTAATTAATAAATATATGTCTCAAAAAGCGCGCTTCGTCTTGGCCTCTGCACACTGAGCAAATGAGGGTTTATATACAACACGGGTGGCGAAGTTTCAACAATGGTCATTTGGCGTAGTGGTAAGAAAGGCAAATAGTTGAGGATAGGTCAAAGGATCAAATCCTGACCACCCAAAATTACGTGTGTATACATTTTTTAACCAACGATTATGTTAATGGGTTGTTGGTTGTATTAAATATGGTGCGTTGTTTAAATTTAACAATGGTTGTTTTAATGTTTGGGTGCTCTGTAATAAATGGTGTGGAGTATTACATGGTTGTGGTGTGGGTGCTTGAGCGGCGGGCCGGCCATTCTGGTCCGGCGGGTTCAAACCCCACCGCCCATGGTGTATTAATAGGCAACGCTATTGGGGGAGGGGCCGAGTCTGCCGGTGGCGGCCCGCTCCATTACCACAGTGTTTTAAATATATGCAGAGGTTGGAGGGTCCGGCGGGGTTATGGCCGCCAACCAATTAATAAAAATTTGTTTTATAATGTAATGTGATTGGTTGGGGGCCAGCGGGGGTCATGGGCCATCGGCCATTTTTTAAATAATATTTGTTTTCGGTTCCGGTGGGGGTGGTAGGGGTCATGGTCCGCCACCTGTTTTTATAATTTTTATTTTATTTTTATAACAACATTATATTTTTTCGATTTTATCTAATATAGGGGATATTAGACAAATTAATTATCCAACAAATTCTCCTGCTTCCGGGAGCTAGGTTTCATGCCCCGGGTCAGTCAAATTGTAGGACACTTAAACCCACCCCACAACCCAACTTTGACCAAAACTTTGACTGGCTCGTTCTCCCTCATACGAGCTCAGATTTGAGTGTCATTTGCACTGCTGGAATCATGGCAACGAGCACTTCGATCTGGTGTTGGTTTGGGAGAAATATGACCACTTTGAATTTTGACCCTTTCTGAGTCCTCTTGGACTTCTGCGTATGTCTGGAGCCACCTGGATCACATGCACATCAACTGATGTTTCGGTTTCTCGTGAAGAACTTAATTTAGATCTAGAATATAATTTGGTAAAAGAAGATGTTATTATCAAAACTTTCTCTTCATCTCACTATCCCTTGTGCTCTACCATTTGCGATGCATCTACTTGCGATGAAGATACTCCATGATCTTCATGTTCTTCATCTGATGAGTTAACTTCTCAATTGACACAAGGTGGTGAGATTATCCATGATGCAAATGAAAATAATCAAATCATTAAGTACTCTTTCCATCCCTCATCATCTCTTCTCTTGCATGAAGACCACTCTAGAAATCATCTTGCTCATGAAATTTCTTTGATTCAAACATCTTTAGATTTAGTAAGCATGTCTTTCAGATTAATCACATCAATATTATTAATCTTTAGATTTGTAATCAGAAGAATCATCCAACTTGACTATTATGGTTGTTGAAGGTTAAAAATACAGTGAAATTAGGGACATAGATGTTTGCCATCTAATGAGCAGTGATCTGATTGAAACCAGTGGTAGCAGCTGTCATCACACCATGCATGATCTGGTTCAATCTTGAGGATGTGATTTTTTACAATGCTTTAAAGCTCCGATAATTTTCAGGAAGTCGAGGCACTTCAACTTTCGTTGATGGTTATGTCAAGATCTCCCGACTCTGGTAAGCCCCTCGAACAAAGTCAGATCTAGTTTCTCTCACACAATCCTTCTCTTTGCATGGTTTCACTCGATGTAAATTTCTTTTTGAAAGATGTTTGGTATTCTGAATGTAATTTTTCAAATTTTCAAGATTCTATTTATGATAAGATTCAAGAATGTTCTTCAGTTAATTCATCTTTATGAAAATATCTTGCATCAAAATTTGGTTTGGAATATGTATCTCTCATAAAGTCATGGAACTGTGAAGGTGATCAACTTAAGGATCATCTTTTTCTAAAGGAATAATATTTATGAGATTTATTTCATGATGAGTAACTCCTAGTTTTCTTGTGAATATCATATTGCAAATATTTTTCTTCATCACATATGAAATCCTCTTGATGCAAATGAATGCACGAGTTATTGTGTGAATCAAATTCTTCTTTTTTCACTATATTTTGATTGGTATCATGTGTTTACTATACTAGTATTCCTTTTCACTTCTTTTGATAATTGTGATGCAAGTGTAGTGTGTTACCAGCTACAAAGAAATAACTTGTTACATTTGTTACATGAAGAAATGAGTCTATTATTCATAGCATTTGTGAATATGTTCAAACTAATCTACCTTTTTCTAATCGAGGATCTCATTCCAAAAGTGGTCCATCTGATCATGATATTAGATGCCATTCATTTTGTTATTTTCCCACTAGTATCTCCAATAACAGTTGTTTTACATCCTTTGATCTTCATGGTTCAACATCTCACTATTCAGATACTTGTCGAGAAATTGAGGCACTTCAACCTTCACTGATGGTTATGTTAGGTCCTCACTGTCTTGGCTTGCCTTCTGAATATGATCAGATAAATTTTCCCTTACAAAATTCTCATATTGATCCCATTCTTTTAATTGCAAATTCATCTTTTCAAATGTTTCAGGATTCTCAAGAGGATTGTTTTGAGTTTCATGATCGAATCGCCAAATGGTTGGAGCAATCTTACTTGGCAAGCTCCATTGAAAATAATAGGTTTCATCCTTTTCTCATGCTTTATAAGCAGAATGACATAGAATAAGGTGCATTGACAATAATTTTTCGAGGTTTGTTTGATTATGTTTTTCGTCGAAAAGGTAAGAATGTGAACTGGTTAGAAGTAGTGGTTCTGACACATCTTTCTACCCACGGGAAATACCTTCTTTTTGTTTTGAAAGTTCTCCAAGCTCTTATATTTTCTCTTGCACATTAATTTATATCTATTTTAATTTATTGTATATTTGTGATTTCAACTCGAGAATAATTACAATGGCTTCATTCTAAATTTCATTATATGTGACCCCGACCTTCTACCTATTAGGTTAGGAGTAGGACTAGCTGCATTCTAGTTTCCCCTCTCTTGCACTCATTCTGCACTTGTTCTCTTTAGTCTTTCTTGTCTTTCCTTACATATGTCTTGCATCATGTTTGGTTTAGCCTCCTTTTTCTTGTGCTTTAGTTTTAGTTTGTCATTGGGTCGTGTTTTTTTCTCCTTTTTGTTTTGTCGATAAGACTTTGCATGAAGGGTGTACTATTTGCGCTTGAAAGACAATGTGGAAAAATAGAAATGGACTTTGTGACACAACAATATTTGGCTAACTCCATGTCCTTCTTCCTTGTCTTGGTTACACCTTTTTTTCGATTATGTTCTGACATAAAATACGATCCTTTCATTAGGAAAGCCTTGTGTCGAACCATGATCTCCATGTCTATTCTGGAAACCTCATGCCTACACTCTGGTCTGTATGTTTTGATGTTTTTAAACTAATCCAATCAAGTAGAGAAGGACAAGGGGAAAATATAAATGAGCAAACCAATGTCAGAGGTCTTATATATGCTTCTCTAAAGGGACAAGATCTTCTATTAGGAATAAGTCAGGGTCCCTCTACCACCCATACAATGAATAAGTTCCTATGCATAGTCATGTTTAAATATATAAATAAAGGTGAAAGAAGAGAAAGGATTCCTACACAGAAAGGTGAAGCAAGAAACTTATCCGTGGTACTATTCAGGCTCGCTGGCAGTGGATAAACTCTGTGTTCTTGTAGTGACTCTGTCGGGGTACTATCTAGGCCTACTAGTAGTGGAGAAACACCAGAGATGAAAAGCTATACTATGAAAATATAAATCTTGCAAACTTCATTACCCTATCCTAATTTGAAACATTGTCTGATCATTGATCTTATGTTTGTGTTTAACCAAGAAAATGAATGAAGGGACTATGTTTATGGATGGGGTAAGTCAGGAAGCCATGGTTATCTGAATGATGAGCCAATACTCCTTGAACAACTAGACCCTGCATGAAAGAATTGACTAAGGCAGAGAAGTTGGAGTTCTACTAGTGTGTCGCCATGTTTAGTTCATGTGATAAACACACTCCAAAAGTTTTCCTATACTTGAATTTTGGAATCTACTGTGGATCCTGCGATCGACCTTTCTGTAGTCACTTCTAACTCTGTTAATTCTTTGAGCTCTCTTTTGGACTATAAGTGTTGAAGTTACCTGCTCACACATGCTCAGCCTGTGATGAATTCATGAGAACACTTCTTCATGCAAGATCGAATAAGCCTAGTATAGTCTATCAAGACAGTTCTTTTGCTATGTTCAATCCACATCAACAGTAAGTGCACATAAACATTGACAAATTCTCACTTCTATATGTGTTTGTACTTTCATTTGGGTGAGTTTTACAAATTATCGCTTTTGCAAACTCTTTCTTTTGTGAGTGTCATTTTCATGTTTTTGACTGTCACTTCAATTAGTATCATTTTCATGTTATCTTCGCTCTGGCATGTGTTTCTTTCATTTTTGTTCGCATATTGTGTGTCGTTTGTACTTTTCTTGTCATGTCGCAAGTGTCATCTTTTGGCATGGGAACTGTCGCTTATCATGTAAAATGTAGTTATGGCTTATTTCAAGGGGAAATATTTGTGATAATGAGTTTTTATTATCATGTAGACATGTTTCATACTCATTTCCAAAGTTTCAAGCATTGTTGCACAAGTATCATTACTTTCATTGTAAAGTGCGTCTCTGTCACACTTGGTAGCAACCATTGAAAAGTTGTTTCATTGAGGAAGGTATGTTGTTCATATGTTCAGAGTGTTCCTTGTCATGTCGTCAAGTGATCTAAGTGTGCAATTATGCTCAAAGTATCTCTTTTTCTCATCTTCATCTCATTGATCCAACACTTAGTGCAAATGGGAAAACTCCCTGACTTGCCACTCAGCCTCATTTTTCCCATCCTGAACTACACATTACATAGTACCAGCCCTCAAGAAACACCCTTTTCCCTTGGCACTACACAATGTGCAGTCTCTGTCTTCCAGGACTGTGCACTATGAAATCACAGTGCTCAAGCTTAGCCTCTGACCTAAAAAATGACACAATTTCTCTCTCCAACCTAGTTAGTATTGCGCATCACCCTAACTCCTCTGCCTTCCAGAACTTTGCAATGGGAAAAATCAGTGCTCAAGCCCTTAACATGGCTCCCCAAGCTCCCCAACTATGCAATATTTTTGCTCAGCCCAAGCCTGAACTATGCATTGGACAATCTCAAGGCTAAAGCTTGACCCCTGACTTCTTGAGCTACACAATTTCATAGTCAATGAGCCTCTCCCTCAGCATTCCACCTGGTTCTGGCTTAGCCAGTGGATCGTCATGCACCATCTTAGACTAAAGGTTTTATCAAACTGATGTCGTCTTGTCATTAATGAATTGCAGATGTAGGTACTCTATCATACCATGATAAGATGATGGTGAAGTAGGTGGAGAAGGAGACCTTTTGATAAGACACTTCATTAGATGCAAAGACAAGTTGATCAATCAAGAGGAAGAAAAGGGACGTCATATTGAGACAACAATTGGAGATCAAGTTACACTAAAGAATCCTCATCTCTAAGCCATTTGGAGGACAAAGAAGAAGATCATGATACATCTTTTAAAAAATAGAAAGAAAGCAACAACAAAGAATGGATTGACATTTCCATGTCATCAGTTTCATGGCATGTCATTTCATGAGTCATCATGTATCACATCATTTTGTGGATTATGTAATTCAATATTGAAGAAATATAATGTAAATTGGAATTCCAAGAGTCATTCATGTAATGTGAAAAGCTATGTAGGAAGTTAAGGGTCATAGAGAAGTCGGACAATCGTGAGGGTAGCCAAAGAGTCAGAAAGGAGGTGAAGGATCACCCCATTTGTTATATATACACCTTCATTGTACAAGCAAAGGAATTTTCACCTTGGCTTCTCCCATAAGGCATCGGAGAGACAGAGTTGGTACTTTTGGGGAGCAAGTCATGGCTCCAATGTTATACTATTGGAGCTAGTGATGTTCATTTTATACATGTATATGTTGGAATAAGGAATTACTAGGGGGGTGAATCAGTAATAAATTCTTTCAATTTTAAGTATAAGTCTTTAAATCTTTTCACTATGGTAGTTACTTGTGAGAGCTTTCATGCACAATATAGATGATCAACAAGATAAGGAATTCACCTATACATATAATCCATCACATGAGAAACATACACGTATTGACACAGGTATTTTTTATGTGGAAACCTGAAGGGAAAAAACCACCAATTTGTTTGTTATTATGATGTAAATTAAGAACCTACTTAATTACGTCAATTTTTTGTGAGCACCCACTTACGAGAGGCACCAACCCCCTTAAGATAGAAAAAAACCTACTTTCCAAGAGGCACCAACCTGTTATGAATGTATGCCACCACCTTCTCTAGCCATTGTTCTACCTTTCATACAATTTTCAAACTGAAAACAGGGGAAATTACATATATAGATAAATGCCAATCTAGTTCACTACAGTATCATACTTCTGCTCTCGGTCCTCTACTATTCCAAAGGCCCTCTCGACCTGAAAAAAACAACCTATCCTCTGCTCACTCTGCAACAACACACTTTACTCATCCTTCTACTCTCAACGGAATATACACTGCTCTCAACCTTTTATTGCACATGCTCTCTACAACACTCTGCTTTAGTTCAACACTTGGGCCAGTTGCTCAACTTTCACACACTCTGCTCCACACTCTTGAGCATATACACACTAGTATTGTATTCCCCCAATTGCTCAATGGAAATCCTGATTTTTGTTCCTCTGTTGCACTAAGCTCAATGTTGCCTCTGTCACCATCCACACTACCCGAGAGTGTACTCTTGGCATGGAAATCCATTCTTTTGTTGTGTATTTTAAAAAATTATTCCATTGCATTAACACATGAGAATGGGCTTCGTTCACTTCACCAACTCCCTGTGTGATTATCCATGCTGGGAATTTAATCTCAGTCCACTTGCACACTCCAATGAGACTCCCCATGCTTATTCATGGCTCACAGAGCTTGACTGTAATATAACATGGCTTCTTTGTTCTTCATTTATTTCTATAAGGTGTGCATGGGAGTTCAGAGATGGATTTCTTTCAACATTGATACAAGCCCAACAGTTCTTTTCTAAGAATTGTGGTCCTCGTCACCTTGACCTAGTGATCTCTGCAGTCACCATTACTCCTGCTACACCAATTATTTGTTAGGATATTCCGACACATAGGAATAGTTAAGTTCAACTTGGTCTAGTATAGAGTTAGGTATAGAGTTAGGTAAAGTGTGTTTCTTTACCGTTGTACATTT